>JALPBZ010000076.1:0-89117 GCA_026538355.1 Cryptococcus sp. GC_Crypt_5
ACCTCCTCGAATGTGGACTGCCTCCACCGGGCTTTGACTCCTCTATATATAGGATGAGGAATGGAGGTCTCATTTGTATGACGTGGATTTGTTACATCTCCATATTCACCGCATATCAAGGTCGACTTGGTGACTACCGCGTATCACATGCCTGCCATGAGGAAACAAGCATACCGTCAAGACCATCATCTCGTCGTCCAGGGGCAATCGGCCGTCCTCATCCTTCTGCTCGGTTGATTACTACATCACCATGACTACGTCCACGGATAAATCTGCCCTGTTCACAAAGTCGAAGCGCATGCATTCTGCAAGAGAGCCAGCCGTCGGAAGTTTATCCCGAGGCTGCTACAGAGCTACAAGGGGACGGCGGGCAGCGCCACGAGGGCACATTCGGCGAGCAGGGTTTTAGATTAAATACGTTGCGTCATCGCTTTTGCAGTAGTGGGATGATCGCCCACCGCTGTTGCGCTGCCAAGATGAAACGTCTAGACTCTCTTGTCATTCCCTGCACCTAATTAAAAAAAAGCCAAAACACGTCGACTACTTCGTTGGCTGTTCTCTGCTGCGCACCGCCGTCGACAACCACTAGCACAGCCGAGCAGCCAAGCAGGAGCACGCCAGTCGCGATCTAGACTGCTGCTAACTACTGCCGATCTGTAGCGAGGCACAGTCAGCACCGGGCCTGCGCAGGAGCTTTCCAATACTAGTCAAGCTTAAAGCAAATTACCAAGGTCTAGAACTCGCTTCGTTCGTCGTCCTGCAGCAGCTTTAATTATCGTGAGACATCTTTGGCGCGATACAAAGAGTCAAGACCGCTTTCACGGAAGCTGTTAGCTACAAGGCGTAAGTGGAATCCTCCATTCCCTGTTTACGCAGACTCTATCGGCAGATAGCTCCACTTCCCGCCCGTCCGTCCGCTCAGCCACACGCGCTTGATCACTCCTTGATGGATGAGTTCTCGCACGCTCCACTTTGTCCGAAACACAAGCCACCATCTCGTGTTCCAACTCGTACCCTAACGCCACCATTCGCCATCGTCCCCCATCCTGCTGTCCCCGTTCCTCTTGTCCAGTATTACTTCGATTACTGCCAGTCCTTCCCTGTCATCCCGGGATATTTGGACTGTTTGCTCGAGGATCCCGATGTTATACGGCAACCCTCTCATAACCCCACAGCACGAACCGAATAACGGATTCCACCTTTCTGTTTGGTGACCGAGGTGCGCCTGTACCACAACGAGTCGAGACCACTTTAGCGTCGATCCGGCCATGTCTCCCGCAGCCGCAATATGAGCTGATCTATGTTTGTCCACCTTTCCCTTGCACCACCACCACCTTCGCTTCTCCGATATCCGCAAATTGTTTGGAAAAAATTATGCGACGGCATTGTCGAACCACTTGCAATACTGTATATTAATGTACGCTCGACGCTGGTTTCGAATCATCCTTCATCCTGGTCAAACTATCCCTCACTCTCGGGGCTGACGATGGGCAACTGCCTTGCTGCCCCGATCAACGACAAACCGCCTACCGCGTCTGCGTCTGCTGCACCAACAACAGCGTTGGCCCTCGTACTAAGCTCGCCCGAGGAGCCGATAGACACTTCAACCGGCGCCGATCCTACCGGAAACCACTTTCTGGGCTCGCTACAGCGCCGGCTGAGCTCGCGCAAGGGCAAAGAGCGCATTGCTCCTAGACGAAGCAGCAGCAGCTTCCTGATGGCTCCCCTCGCGTCCCGCCACGTTCTGCGAGAGTACGCGACTCTTTCGAATCCCAATTCATCGCTTCCCCCTTCGGTCCTTCTCATTTCGACACCGAATACGATAGCAATCTTCGATGCCTATCCAAAGGCAAAGTACCATTTCTTGGTTATCCCTCGATATCCATTCCCTCCCCAATCGGATCCCCAGAGCAAGCAGTCCACGGTGCCCCTCAAAGCCCTCGATGACCTCAGGAGCCTATTACTGAGCACGGATCGAGATGGAAGAGAAGCGATATTCAGCGCAATGGCTGACACCGCCAGGGAAGTCGAGGAGATGATTCGGGATGAGATGGTGAAGACAGAGGGTTTCGAGTGGAAGATCAACATCGGATTTCATGCTGTACCATCGATGAAGTGAGCAGGGAAGCCTTGCGTTACGATCATGTACTGATCGTGCATGCCTACCAGACATGTCCATCTTCATGTAATCTCGGAAGACCATATATCGCCGGCCTTGAAAAACAAAAAGCACTATAATTCGTTCCGACCCGACCTCGGCTTCTTCATCTCCTTGATGGATGTGCAACGCTGGATTCAACTGGAAGACGGAGATCTGACCGAACGGGCAGAGGTGAGTCAAGCTAAGCGGTGCAACAATATCTGGTGGCATATGACTGACGGAAATGGTTGATACAGTCGCTTTCCGGCGCACATACTCTGCTCAATACCCCTCTGACATGCTTCAAGTGCGACGAGCCTTTTAGTAACATACCAAAGCTGAAACAACATCTCGAAAAGGAGTATGCAGAAGAGAAGAAGCAGGCGTTACGGAATATCGCAAGATATGGGCAGCAGACGAGCAGCGATGAGGGGGAGGTGTTCTGAAGTTTCGTGATTGTAGCAAACACCCCATTGGAAGATAGATTGATCCGCCGTTTGCGGCACATTGTATTCATAGTCGCACGAACAACAAATCATAGCATTTTTGGTACTCAATTAGGCGTTATGCATGTATATATGGCATCGAGTTATTGCTATTCAAGCGTGATGCGGACGGTTTAAGAGACATGAAGAGCTTGCTCATGAACCTGCTTGAAGTGCCTCCAGCTTTGTCCAGAAGGGATGTTGGTCCCAATGTTCAAGGCGACGAGCGACGACTCGTTGTCTTGTGCCGACTGCTCCGTCTCCTGGCTGGCGTGCAGCAGTCGGGACGAGGTACCAAATCTCCTTCACGCCCGAGGTGACGAGATAGTCTCGCATTCTGAGGTAATTGAGACCGACGTAAGAGACGCCATGGGAGTCGTCCGAGAGGCAGACACGGCCGTTGAGTGAGAGGATGAGCTACGAGTATCATGTCGAACAGTGAGTCAGTGCAGTGTACAAACTGTGATTATTGTGAAAGTTGAAGAGGAAACACTTACGTCCAAGATGTCTTTACTGGGATAACTGGTGTTCCACCCCTTGCGCAAAGAAGCAGCGTTAGCCTCGAACAGTCCTCCGTAGGCAATGACGGCCTTGATGTTCCTCTCCACTTTGCTCCATACGCTGGGTATGGATCTGAGGTTGACGAGGGGCGTCCAGAGGAGACAGAGGTCGAAATGGCCTATGACCTCGGGCCGGTGAGTGCGAATGAGGTCGTGCTGATTATCAAAGTAGGTCTCGAGTAACGGCGTCAACCCCTCCACCGGTGGAGTATAAGTAGAAGCTAATTGCGGGTCGTCCGGGTCGCCCAGGTCAAGAGATGGAGGGGGACCCGGGTCCATCGTGCGCCCATCTTGCTTCGACCGCGCGTGCCGCACCGCTCTGAGCCATGTAGGCCGGTCGAAATCAATCGAGATCCCGCGCACGTGATGTACGCTCCCTACGACGTAATCTATCTCGGTCCGAGCGCCGAGGAGCGCAGAGAGGTTGGTCGAGTCGAGAGGCGTGATGTAGTCCGTCTCGATCCCTATGAGGAGCGTGATGGTGTCCCTATACTTATCTCGGAGGGACTGCGCCGCGAGCAGGAAAGAGATATACGCTTCGCGCAATTCCCCGGGCGTCATGTCCGCCTAACAACACATACGCGTATCAGCAATGAGCTCTAAGTTCTCGTGGCTTGTACTATGATGATACGAATCCGATGACTCCGACACATCACGTACCTCTTCTGGAAATAGGTCTTCAAAGCGATATCGCGGCGCATGCTCGCTCAGACCAAATACCTGGAATCCCTGTCGGATAGCTTCCAGCACCACTTCCTCCAATGTCGATTTGGCATGACGGCAGAATTGACCCGAGTGCGAATGATGGCTGTGCGGCATTTGACCGACTGACTGACTGATTGAGTTGTGTGAGTGAGTCGAGCGATGTTGCTCGCGATGCTGCTTCAGTAGCTGATTTGGTCGTAAGATAATGAGTGGAGATCACTCGATATTACTTGGTCAGAGCAACAAGTGCTCTACTCTACTCGTTCACCTGGTCGGCTATTTGCTCAGGCACGAGGTGGAGGTCAGACCGACTGCAATCAGCAGCTTAGGTACAAAAAGAGAGCAGCGTGCAACTCTTTAACGGAACGCTGCTTAACGCAAGACGCAAGCGTGGCACCAAGGCATGTATGTATGTATGCATGTATGTATACAGAGTCCCTAGTGTAGTCCCAAATAGATATTGTCCCTTAGACAGCCCAATCAGAAACACCGACGCGACCGTTGTACTACTAAAGTCCGATCTAAACCTCTGTTGTCGAGTTGAAATACTTGACATAAGAGATCTACACAACCATCAGCATTGCTTTCAACATGGGATGTAGAGGACGCCAGCACTCACCTCCCAGTAAGCTTCCGTAAAGGCCGATCCTTTATTCAGGACGTAGTCGGAGCAGGTCGAGTAACCCGTCAGAGCAGCACAGCTCTCTTCCTGCCCCGCATAACCGGCGTAGTTCCACACCCCGTCCGCGCCGGCCCAGTCGCCGCAGAACGTCGTGTCGAACTGCGTTTTCGTAGTGTGACATCAGTATCTCTACCTTGTAGTACGTTGTAACGCTGGGGCGCTGTCAAGTACTCACGATGTTGAAGTGGTCGTAGAAGAACTCGTACGGGCTGCAATCGTCCGAGACGAAATTGGCAATAGGAGTGCCCCAGCTCGAGGGGTCGGGCGAGTCGTTGCTGATGTCGGCCGGGATCGACGAACGCCCGAAGAACCAGACTTTGATGCCCGTCTTGGCCCAGACCACTGTACGCAGTTTTGCGTCAGCCATCTGTATGGATATAAGACAGGAAACTTTAGCTTACATGCGTAAACGCCGCCTTGGTTCTCATTGAACGATGCTCCGTAGGAATTATCGCTCGTCTCGTCCCTTGCGCCACAGCCTTGGTTGGACGTGTCCGTGCTTGAGCAATCGTACGAGTCGTAATTGCCCGTAGTCAAAGTGGCCAATTGACCGTTGTTCAGAGTAGTAGGCATCGTGCAGCCGACTCCTGTATGGAGCGAGACTTGGTTCTGCGTGAAGTCGTTGACTCCTTCAAGTATATCGATCTCGCCGCCGGTAGGCCAATCGGGACCGTTCTGCCACCATGCGGGCCACGTCCCGCACCCGGTCGGCATATGGTATGCGTCCATGAGTACCATTCCGCCCGTCCATCTGCATCGCCAATGTTAGTCGAGATTACATCCTTTCAGTTGTGGCGCCAACTTACACTTTGTTACCGTGTATCCGGATCGCCTTCCTGCCACCGGTCACAACCTCGGTCGTGTCGACGCTCATCACGGCTCTGCCGTCTGAGTTGATCGATACGAGCTCGCTAGCCCAAGCTTCGGACGCAGATTGGAATTCGACGGTCCCGTGAGTCGGATCAGCCGCGTCCCAGAAACTCCAATTGTCAAAGAACGAGCTCCCGGACCACTCGTCGGTCTTGTACCATGAGCTGGTAGAGTTGGCGGCCGAGGAGCTGCCATTGCTGATGACGGTGGTGTTGCTGCTCATGGTGCTGTTACTGCTGATGGTAGAGTTGGCGGTGGTGCTGGAAGCTGCTACCGACGACGCTGACGACGCTGAGGTTGAAGATGCGGTGGTAGTCTTTGCCCATTCTTCCGCTGCGTCGAGAGTACTCGTACTCGTTGTTGACGCAGTGGCAGCAGCCGTCTCTGCTTCGCTGGCTACAGAAGTGATCGACGTCGAGGTCGCTGGGGAAGTGGATACGGAATCGACATTGGGCGCAAAGGGGGCTTGGCATTGGCCATGATGCTTTCTGACCTTTTTCTTCTTCTTCCTACCGTGTCGATCGCCAGGACCGTGGTTCCGCTTGTCAGCAGCAGGCGCAGGCGCGGGCGCGTCACGCTCGACAGAGCGTTGAGATAGTTGCTGTGCGGCCCGCAGTGCTGGTTGGTGTTTCGAGTGCCTGGGCGACTGTCCGTGCAGCGCGGACACGACTGGCGTTATCGCCGTTACGGACAGAAGCGGGAGGAGGAGGTTTGAGACGTGCATTGTGTTTGGCTGGCTGTGTGGGGATGATTTCGTGGGGATAGTGAAGACCTCCGGGGTCGTTTCTGGTTGTGATATACGCCGACTCTGTCGGTAGAAGTGCTTGGAAATGAGTGTGAGGAAGCCTGAACACCGAACCGAAGACGACACAGTCGAAGGGAGCGGAACGCGAATGAGTAAGGGGAGACATATAAGGTCAGTTCAACGTTCCCGCTCTCGCACATTCAACGGACATGCAGGCGATGGCCAGCATAGGAGTAGGGGTAGAGCTCGATGCGGGTCGGACGACGCGACGCCGTGCGCAAGCTCAAGCTCAAGCTCGCTCAAGCTCGAAAGGAGAGCTGAGCTGAGCTGAGACCGACGTGCCAGTCCGAAACATCGCTACGCGTCTTGCCTCTGCCGCTACATTACGCGCAATTTCGCGCTGCTATCGCTCACTCGCAGTCCAGTAGGTAAGGGGGACTTACTCACCTAAAAGATTATGTGTAGCAAACAGTAGCAGCGAAGATAGTTATTACGAAGACAGATGAGGTATAAGATATTCATGATGTACCATGTCCCGTTGTATGTATACAGTAGCTAATCATCGCACGAGGTACGGCATCAACAACACGGATCGCGGATCGCGCAGCGCACAACGCACAACGCACAACAATCATCCGAAGTCTAATGGCACGCGCACATCTTGGCGATGACACGAGCGGTGCCGTTGCCGTAGCCGTAGGTGACCAACCTGCAGCTGGCAGCTGGGCAGGTCGGGCCAAGGGGAGGCCAAGAAAGCTTGACTGCGCCTGACCTCGTATGCTTACGAGTGCCTGCCCCTGCCCTTCTGCTTGATTGCTAGAGTCAAGCTCAAGCCTGGCATCGCGTCGAGAGCGAAAGTGAAAGTGAAATTGTCATTATGGTATTGACATGAGAGCAACTACCGGGATATGTCAGGTTGTGCGGTGCCTTTGCCGGTTCCTCAAGGGAAAACAGGGTCAGAAGCGGAACGCAAAAGCAAGTCGCGTTTACCCCTGCCTTTGATATGTCCACGCATGCCTATTCTACTAATCTGGTTTACCATGCCAAGCAGAGTGCAACGCCAGCTCAATGAGCTGCTTGCTTGGCCTTGTCAATCTCAACGTGAAGAGTGGACCGTGCGAATTGCACACCACGGTGGGTCGTGCGTGTATAGGTGATTTTGGCTTGGCCGTGTGCTTGGGAGGCCAGCCATCTCTCCAACCCACACCTGACATGGCGGGTTGCAACATCTAGGCCAACTTGCTATCGCGCCAGTTGTACAGAGATTGCGAAAGAGGACCGCAGCAAATGACATAACGGGCCGCATGGCTGCTGGCACGACCAATCGCTTCTATTCCCAATGCATGAAAATATATAAAGATGAGACGCGCTTAGAAGAGGATCAAGTTTTGATCCCGGCCAGGGCCGACACCGACGTATTGCACCTTGACACCGAGGAAGTCATCGATGAACTTGATGTAAGCCTTGGCGTTCTCCGGCAGCTGCTCGTAGGTAGTGCATCCGGAGATGTCGGACTTCCAGCCGGGCAAAGTGGTGTACTGCACTTCGACCTTGGCGAGGCGGTCGAGATCGGCTGTGAGGACCGTCACGTCAGCAATGCAGAACCATAAGAGACGCGGCTGAGAGCAGACATACCAGGGAAGCCCTCGATCTCCACACCGTCGATCTTGTAGCCCACGGCCACTTTGATCTCTTCAAAGCCGTCGAGCACATCCAACTTGGTCAAGTTGAGGCTGGTGTAACCGTTGATCATGGTCGAGTAACGCATGACCACCAAGTCGAGCCAACCGCAACGTCTTCTCCTGCCAGTGACGGTACCGTATTCGGCGCCGACTTCTTGCAGTGTCTCGCCAATAGTGTCCAACTGCTCAGTGGGGAAAGGTCCACCACCGACACGAGTAGTATAGGCTTTGACGACACCCAGGACTCGCTTAATAGCAAAGGTAGGGATACCGAGACCAGTCACGACACCACCGATAGCAGTGGCGGACGAGGTGACAAACGGATATGTGCCGTAGTCGAGGTCGAGCATGAGAGCATTGGCACCCTCGACAAGGATACGCTTGCCAGAGGTGATGGCCTTGTGAATGTAGGTGGGGCCGTCAACGATGTGCGGGCGAAGACGCTCGGCAAAGGCCTGGAGTCATAATCAGCCACAAGGCTCCGTCCGCAGGCAAACAACGCAGGACTCACGAGGTACATCTCAATCTCGCCCTCGGTGTCGAACTCGAAGTGGCCGTATCGCTTGAACCTGCCCTCGACGAGCTTCCTGAACTTGTCGGGGAAGCTGGGGTCGTAGAGGTGGTGTACACGAAGACCGGAACGAGACGCCTTGGACGAGTATGCGGGTCCGATACCCTTCCTGGTTGTGCCGATCGATGAGCCGCCGAGCTCGACCTCCTTCAGACCGTCGACGATCTGGTGGAAGCCAAGGACAAGGTGGGCTCGGTCGGAGATGAACAGACGGTCCGCGCACTTGAGGCCTACAGTACAGAATGTCAGAGCTGGTCCAAAGCTGGAACGTGGATACCAAAGTATCGTACTTACCCTTTCGCTCAAGAGTGTCGAGCTCGTTGAAAAGCGAGGGAACGTGGACGACAACACCGGAGCCAATGAAGGCATTGCACTTGGTGTTGATAAGACCTGGAAGCCAACATTAGCCTAGCCATATAACAACGGATGAAGTGAATGCTCACCACTGGGAAGCAGGTTGAAGGCGTAGGTCGTCTTCTCCCCCTTGGCGTTCTTGACAACGATGGTGTGACCAGCATTGTTACCGCCGGCACAACGGGCGCAGATGTCGGCCTCTGCGGCGAGGATATCAACGAGTTTCCCCTTGCCCTCGTCACCCCATTGGGCTCCAAGGCTGATGGTGACGTTAGCAACGAGTTCACTGAGCACAGAAAGAGCCGGGTCGAGATGCTCACACAACGGAAACCCCTTCGGGAGCTAGGACGGGCATCAAGTCAGCAAACGTTCTTGCTGGGCAGTCCGAGGAAGGAGGCAGCACTCACAGGGAGCCATAGTAGGCGAATAGAGTAGGTGACCAGACCTTTTGTAAAGGACAGTGAAACGAAAAGAGACGGAACAGGGCTGTGGTGTGTATTACATATATATGCTTAGCTGTGTTCGAGTCATGCAGTAACCTGTCCCCAAATCAAGGGTTACCATGCTGAAAAAGGCCATTGATTCGCCATTTTCGTACCGGAGCTCCGTTTCGGCCGCTTAATTACACGTCATTCTTCATGTCATGGCCGCATAGGCAGCCTGTTGTCCGAGTCGACCTCCACTCTTGCAGCTCTTCAACAACATCCATAATCGTACATTCGACTAGCAAGATCAAGTGAACAGACATGGCTGGAGCGATCGCCAACACCGCCATGACAGCGCCCTTCAGAGGCCTGGCTGTATTACGCCAGCCATGCGTGTCACGGCGTTTAGCTTTTCGTGGCAGATCACTGGCAGCGCGCGGTATACACCAGCTGCGCGATCTTGCGACACCGACTTTGGAACAGCTCGCCAAGTAAGCTTCGCAAGTCATTGCTGTTAGGAACAGCCGGCTGATCTGAAGGCAGGAAACCAAGATTGGTGCCATGTAATGTTCTTGAGGTGGAAGCCGAGTCGTCGGCTATGGGAGCTGCTAGATCGTCCCCAACGTGAGTTGAGCCATGTATGACATTGCTGATACTGAGTACAGACATCAGCTGTCAAAGTGGACCTCGCAGCCCACCTCTATCCTACTCGTTCAGAAGCCAGATGACTCCCGGACCACAACAGCCATGGGCACTATCTTAACGTCAGCTCATGCGTTATCTTTGACTTTCTGAACAGCAAAGCTGATATCGGTTATAGGCATCTGAAAGAACGATATCCACACCTTCGACTCATTGTCGAACCGCATACAGCGCGAGATCATCCTTCATTCGATAACCTCGTGGTTGCGGAGCCAGGGGACGAGGGTCTCCTACCTCTGCACACCTCACTCGTATTGACTCTGGGAGGAGACGGGACTATATTACACGTATCAAACCTGTTCTCGCAAGGCGAGTGTCCGCCGGTACTGAGCTTCTCCATGGGTTCCCTGGGCTTCTTGCTCCCATTCCGTAAGTGATCGGCTTTGTTCAAGATAACTGGGGATGCAAGCTGATGCACCGTATTGCTGTCAAACGTACAGACATCGACTCGCTTGCAACGGCGTTGGAGACTACCTTGGCCGGGCCTGTATCGGTTTTGAACCGAATGAGATTGGCCTGCGCACCTCTAAGCACATCGGGCGAATTACTGGATCGATGTGCAAGAAACGGTGAGTGACGCACGTTCCTCGGGTAGTCCACGAAACGAGACTGATTCGAGGCTTTGAGCAGTTGGTGATGCCGGATGGCAGGTCATGAATGAAGTTCAATTGCATCGAGGTCCACACGCCCATCTTACTGTAGTCGATGCATTCTTCGACGGAGAACACTTGACAGAGGCAGTGGTACGTGTACTTGAGCGGCTCGGCGAGATGTGACTGACAATGGCTCAGGCGGATGGACTACTTGTTTCGACGCCGACTGGCTCGACCGCATACTCGCTCTCGGCCGGCGGACCAATCTCGCACCCTGACACCGACGCCTTCTTGCTGACTCCGATCGCTCCTCGGTCACTCAGCTTCAGGACTGTCATCCTGCCTGGGCGAGGATCAGTACGTCTCGAGGTAAGCGCGTCCTACGACTCGTTTTAGAACGGGAATGAGCTGACGGTATCTCACAGATATCCCCCTCGGCTCGATCCCCTGCGCAACTGTCGGTAGACGGCAGAGAAGTCTGTCTGCTCAACGCCAAAGAGTCGGTTATAATTGCCAAATCACCCTATCCCATACCGTGCATTGAGCGATCTGGAGGAGCCAGCGGCTGGGTAAGGGATATCAAGTGGGTCCATCTGCTCTTCTCACAGGGCTGTCATTAATGGTTGTGCTGTAGTTCCCTACTTCAGTTCAATGTTGGATTCCGGAATAAGAGCTTGACGCAGCATGGCATGTCATGATACAGGGGTGCACGTAGTCCAGACTCCCTCCTTACTCGTAATACCATCCTTTAGTCTACAATGTATATAGATGCACCATAGCTGTAGCGCTACGCAAACACGCCAACCCATTGTGTTTCTGATTGCGGTTTCGGAGTACGCCGATTTACAGCGTGTCCACGGTCCCGACCGCTTATCTATTTCTGCTATTTGCCATTTTGTTTTCGACATTGGCCATTCTTCAGTCGTTGTTGGCCATAATCAGATCAAGATTGGCCAGAATCATCATCGCGCTATTGACAGATTGGCCATTTTGGTTGCGTGACAGTAGCCAATTCGCATACGTTTCAAGCCTCCTCTCCGTGATCCCATGAGCTGGGGCTACTTAAGCAAGGCTACCTTTCCCATCAAAGTCCCCATCAGAGTCCCCATCAGCTATCACAGATCGCAACTTGCACGACTTCCCACCTCTCATTTCAATTTCAGCACGACTCGATCGATACCAACTACGATGCCTGTCTCCACTAGCAAGCCTTGGGCCGAGGTGACTGCCGACGTGAGCGGCCAGGAGAATGTCGATCATCTGCACCGTATCTCTCGAGACTTCAGGAGTGAGCCCCAGTCCTTCTCCCCCATGCTGCCTTGATGATCCGAAACTGACTCTCGCGGTACGTCAAGGTGACACGATAACGATTCCTACGGATGCTCAGCTCCTGTTCGCGCTGAAGGGCTCTAGAGGCGACGACGTGTACGGTGAAGATGCCTCGACGTCAGCTCTGGAAAAACGTATTGCCAAGCTTGCGGGAAAAGAAGCCGCCCTCTTCGCCGTTAGCGGGACAATGACCAATCGTGCGTTCTCTTCCTCCCACATATCCTGCTGCTGTGCGCTGATCAACCCATGTGCTAATGCTATCCTCATGCAGAACTGTCCATCAGAACACACATGAAGCAGCCTCCGCATAGCATCATCACGGACTGGCGAGCGCATGTGCACAAAATGGAGGGTGAATATGGTGATCCCTCTCGTGATCATGTCTTGGATGCTGATATGAGTGGTAGCTGGCGGTATCGCAATGTTCTCCCAAGCCACTACCCACCAGCTAGTGCCTGCGAACGGCATCAACCTTACTGTGGACGACATCGAGCCTGCCCTCCAGCTCGGTACCAATATACACATAGCGCCCACCAAGCTCATCTGCCTCGAAAACACGTTGTCCGGTATCATTTACCCTCAAGATGAAGTTGTCAAGATTGGCGAGTTGGCGAAGAAGCACGATATCGCTATGCACCTTGATGGAGCAAGGATATGGAATGTTGCCGCGGCCGAGATCACGAACCGTGGGCTGGACGCGACCAAGGAGGAGGACTTACAGACAGTGTACGTCGCTCTGCTCTGGACCTGATTGCCGAGCTAACGTGTTCCGCAATCAGGATGACGGAGTTGCTCGCTCCGTTCGATACGGCTTCCCTATGCTTATCGAAAGGTATCGGTGCACCCATCGGGTCCGCCATCGTCGGAACAAAAGAATTCATCGAGAGGGCGAAATGGTTCCGAAAGGCTTTCGGCGGTGGTATCAGGCAATCGGGCGGTCTCGCCGCTTCTGCAGACTACGCCATCACGAACCACTTCCCCAGACTCGAGGGAACACATAGGCTAGCCAAGAGGCTTGCGGAGGGATTGAGCGAGCTTGGATGCGGGATCCTCGCGCCAGTGGACACGAGCATGGTGAGTACCCTATCTTACACCAGATGACCTCCCTTGCTCATCCTGGATGTGATTGCATATAGGTCTTCTTCGACCCCAAACCCATCGGCCTCTCGCTGGACGCCACGACCGCACGCCTCGCTGCTCTCCCCGACCCAGTCATAGTGGGCCGCGAGCGCTGTGTGATCCACCATCAGACGTCCCCGCAAGCCGTGGAAGACTTCATCGCCTGCGTGGCAGAAATGAAGAAGGAGAAGGAAGCGAATGGTCAGGTGCAACAAGCCGAGCCTAATGGAGCAAAAAAGGAAAAGGTCGAGTCGCATGTCGGCAAAGCTGGAGAAAAGGCAACGACTGGCGCGGACCTCAGAAGGCAGGGAGCACTCGGATATTGATCGTCCAGACTCATAGCAACCTGTCTTATCTGCCATCCAGGCATCGATGCATGTGGTCACAAGTTCTGTCATGTCTCTGTCCCTCTATGCATGTTGATATCCAAGTAAATCTCACTTGTCAATGGTTATTTTGAGGCGGACACCACTTTGAGCCGGCGACCTTCGGCGCCCGAGCGGCGCCCCACTCGGGCCCGTGCGTGAGGGCCCGTTCGGTGGTAGCGGACCATCCGGCGTGTGCGGCCTCGTTCGACTACGAGGTATAAAGGGTAGTAATGGGATGTGCTGCCAGTGATGGGGATCGCAGGCTCCTTGTCCCCCCGACGACTTATATACACTCGAGTGCATTACGCACTATTGCTCGTCCCATCATCATTCGTCTCCCCCCTACTGTACGACGCGATTTTTTGCGAAACACCCTTGTTTCCTGTGTCTCGAAAATGACAACTACCAAGGTGGATCTGCTTGTCATAGGCGGTGGTCCAGCGGGCCTGTCTGCGGCGACGACCTTCTCGCGAGTTCGACGATCTTGCTTGATCTACGATTCGGGCCTGTACCGCAACGCCCAATCGCCTCATGCGCACACGATACTGGGCTTCGAAGGCGAAGACCCGGCTAGGTTCCGGGAGATCGTCAGGGGACAGATCCAGGATTGGTATAGCCCCTTGACGCAGTACCGACCAGGCAAGATCGTCGGCTTAAAGAGAGTCGGTGCGGACGAAACCGAGAAAGATGGGCTAGCACAACGCAGTCTGTTCGAGGCGCAGGACGAAGATGGGAATACGGTTATAGCTAGAAAGGTGGTGCTGGCTACTGGACTAAAGGATCATCTGCCCGCTATCCCCGGTACGTCCTTGTCCGCACCAGTGTTCAAGTACAGTAGAGCATGTGATGACTGACATCTGTCACTCTGCGTTCAGGCTTGGAGGAGCAATGGGGCGGCCGAGCAATCCACTGCATATTCTGCCACGGCACCGAGACCGCCCTCAA
This sequence comes from Cryptococcus sp. GC_Crypt_5, assembly GCA_026538355.1. Classification (NCBI taxonomy): domain Eukaryota; kingdom Fungi; phylum Basidiomycota; class Tremellomycetes; order Tremellales; family Cryptococcaceae; genus Cryptococcus; species Cryptococcus sp. GC_Crypt_5. The sequence continues at coordinate 14,276 of JALPBZ010000076.1, forward strand.
GCCATTCGCATACCTCTTCACGCCCAACAACGCGAAGATGAACCCCATGCTAGTGGAGAGCATGCTCAAAATGTGGCCGGCATTAGGGCATAGTCCCGCCTACGTGTTGACGCACGGTATGGACGTGGAGACGGCGGAAGGACGGAAGCAGGCTGGTCTGGAGAAGTACTACGATCTGATCAAGAGCAGGGGGTGAGCCGTGACTCCACTTCTTTCCGCTAGGCCGTGCTGATCACTGATCACTCTTCCGGCTGCAGGTACGAGATCATCACCTCGCCCATCGAGTCGGTCGAGGAAGATGCAACGAACTCCACACTCGTCATCACATTCGCCTCGCATCCGCCTATAGCGGTGCCGAACATGCTTGTGTTCCCCGAACGCATCACGCCGTCCGAGCACTCGGCTCCTCTGCTCACCACGAATCTCCTCACGGCGCTTCTAGGGCCAATGGGAACTATCGCCCCGTCTGAGCTGAAAGAAGGCGCCACGGGCGTGCCCCCGCGCATGGGCGACGATCCGAGAACGGCCGTCCGGGGATTGTTTTGGGCTGGGAATAGCGGCAGTTTCGCTGCTAATGTGACTGTCAGTGTGGCGCAAGGTCAGATGGCTGGCGTCACGGCTGCTGATGAGCTCGGAGCTGAGGACTTGCTCGACGCTTAGGGGTGTGAGGCAGAATAGGTTAGTTGAGCGCAGTCGTCATTGCCAGGGACTTGGTGTTCGTCTCGCTTGTACTCCATGCTTGTCCGCTATACCTGTTGATTCACATACACACGGATGCTCGATGCATATCCTCGCCATGTCACGAGAGATGACACCAGCTATTATTACTTCCTCTTGTGATACTTGACACACCTGCACACACACACACACACGCACGTGATCGGAGCAATAATCGCTTCGCGTCCGGCGCAGGCACCATCACTCGCCGATGTGATCCCACCACATCCTCATCTCGCATCGCTCTCATTCGACGACAGTACGCGGCGGCACTCAGTCTTTTACAAATCTCCTCGTCATGGATGGATTGTCAATTCAGAAATGATTATCTGACCTTTCATGCAAACTATCTGACCTTTTTCTGACCTTCTCCACGTGGACCACGCGAGAAATCTGACCTTTTCTCGGATTACCGGCGCTTGAAAGCGCTAAGGTGCCATGTCGGAATTCGGGACCAGGGCTCGGCGTCTGGCCCCACATCGCAAGCGAGGTCCATAGATAGCCAGCACAATGACGGGCTAAATCTAGTACTGGCACGTTGTGCCGGGTTTTATCTGGTGGGCCATGCCTCGTTTGGGTGAATGTAATGAATGCAATTCCAATTTAAACGAGCTTTGTATGCGGAAAGAGTTGAAATAGTCCGTCGAAAAGGTCAGATAATCGTCCAAGCATCACTCGAGTAAATCACATCACCCACGCTGCCCCACGCACAGCGGAACCCGGCAGGAAGAGAGCAGTACGACCCGAGCATCAAGCGCATTCGTAGCACTGACCCGCCTGTGTGTGCATTCGCATCAAATTCGTATCGCACCCCTCGCTACGTCCCCCATCAGAGTCAATATCGCTTCCTCGCTTCCTATCAGTCTCGCTAAATAAGTATATCCTATACTTTATAGCATGTCCGCCTCTCGTCTCACATCTCCTCTTGCTCGCTCAACCATTTTTGCATCTGCATCTTCTTCGTCATCGTCGCAGTTACGTTTATCGACTCCTCTAGCAAGAACTTTCGTCTCCTCTGCGACTAACAACATGTCCGCACCCGTCCGCACCGCCGCCCAATGGGCCGACTTTGGTCGCGATCACGTCTCACACGGTCTCGGCCGTATGCGAGACCATGTCATCACCAAGGGCGAGGGATTGTACCTTCACACCGCCGACGGCAAGAAGCTCCTCGACTTCACCGCTGGTATCGGAGTCACCAACCTCGGACAGTAAGCCGGATCTTGCGTGCAAACTTGTTTTTAGCTCAGCCGCTGACTCTGTTGTGCGACCTCAGCTGCCACCCCGCCGTCTCCGCTGCCGCTGCCGCTCAGGTCTCCCAGCTCGTCCACCTCCAATGCTCCATAGCCTTCCACGAGCCTTATCTCCAGCTCATCGAGCGCCTCCTGCCCATCATGCCTCACCCGTCCCTCGACCAATTCTTCCTCTGGAACTCGGGTTCCGAGGCCGTCGAAGCAGCCATCAAGCTCGCACGTAAGGCGACCGACAGGCAGAACATCATTGTCTTCCAGGGTGCTTATCATGGAAGAACATATGGCTCCGGAGCTCTTACCCGTTCAAAGCCTATCTACACCCAGAGCACCGGTCCTCTCATGGTGAGTAAAAGCGCCCGGAAAATATCAATTTATGCTGATGATCTAACAATGTAGCCCGGCGTCTTCCCCTCGGCTTACCCTTACTGGCACGGTCTCGGTGTTCCCCCTTCCACTTCCGAGGAGGAGATTGTCCGTCTTGCCAAGCACCAGCTCGACATGATGCTGCGTCAGCAAACCGCGCCAAAGGACGTCGCGGCCATTTTCATCGAGCCTGTCCAAGGCGAAGGGTGAGTTTCTGATCTTCGTTTTCTGCTTGTTTCCTTTATTTAAGGTGACGTGCTGATGACAACATGAATTCAGTGGATACGTCCCCTGCCCACCCGCCTTCCTCAAGCACCTTCGTGAGGTCTGCGACAAGCACGGCATCCTTCTTGTCGCCGACGAAGTCCAGACCGGCTTCTTCCGTACCGGCAAATACTTTGCCGTGTCCCACACCGAGGAGTCCTTCCGCCCCGACGTCCTCGTGTTCGCTAAAGGTGTCGCAAACGGTTTCCCCATCTCCGGTATTGCCTCGACCAAGGAGTTGATGGGCAAGCTCGACGTCGGCTCGCTCGGCGGTACATACGCCGGTAACGCCGTTGCCTGCGCTGCAGCAGTCGCTGCCCAGGAGGTCTACGCTTCAGGCGAGATTGAGAAGAACGTCGCTGCTCGTTCCAAGCAATTGTTCGGCCGTCTCCACGAGTTAGCTGCGTCGGAGAAGACCAAGCACCTGATCGCCGACGTGCGCGGTCTGGGCCTCATGACCGCCATTGAGTTCCGTACCGCCTCCGACCCCTTGACCCTCGAGGGCTTGCCAAGCGGCACGGCCATCCCCAAGGATATCGGCAAGCGTGTCCAGAACTACTGTATCGACCACGACGTCCTCGTCCTCACCACCTCATGCTTCGACACCATCCGATTCATCCCCGCCCTCACTATCAGCGAGGAGCAGATGACTCACGCTCTCGACATCTTCACCGAGGCTCTCGAGAACGTCGCTCGTGAGGGTTAGAGTAAAATGGATAGAACACGAATTGGTAGATTGGGTATAAATGTAATGTCGCTCTTGTATTCTTCCATACGATATATCGGATCATGTATGAGATCTCGCATGCACTCGGATGTCGATATGCTTCAAAGCCACCCACACGCTTTCCCATTGCTCGGAGGCACGTCATGAAACCACGTTGTTGTACATGCTTGGTATTCTACGCGGTAGAAGCTCTACGTATGTATCCTAAGCGAAATGCTAGAAAAGCAATTTCCCTGCCCTTCAATTCCCGTCCGCGCTATGCGCCGTACCACGAGTTGTGCAAGCCCACGGAGTCGTTTGGTGTATCCATGCCTTGAACTGGCCCGACTTTCGGTGAGTGGTTTGCGAGGCCCATGATCGAGTCGGTCCTAGAGATGAGGGCATCCGAGCCGTCTGCCATTGCTCGTCAGCACAGGTAAAATAGCGACTCTTTGAGAAGAATTATTGCACTTACTCATGGGTCCGTTGCAGCCAGATTCGATGGCTTCAACCTGCTCAATTGCGGTATGTGTCCTCTTGGCTTTGGCTTTATCATTGCGCAATTTGCCGAGATGGGCGAGATATCTGTCATCGACACCACCAGTGACGTACTCGCCAGTGAAGACTGAACAGTCGAACTGCTTGATGGCGGGGTTGAACTGCCTGGCGGAATGTATGAGGTCTTCCAGGGTCTGGAAAATGACCAGGTCCGCGCCGATGTGAGCAGCGATCTCCTCGGTCGTCTTCTCGTGAGCCACGAGCTCTTCGGGCGAGGGCATGTCGATACCATACACGTGGACGTAGCGGATAGGCGGTGCACAAGACGCGAAGATAACCTTCTTCGCGCCGACGTCTTTGGCCATTTGCACGATTTCCTTGGAGGTGGTGCCTCGTACAATCGAGTCTGAAGAAAGATGAGCATGATCACAAAGCTCGGGTGTAAGGGAAACAACCCACCATCGACCAGTAGCACTGTCTTTCCAGCGAACTCTTCGGGCATTGCGTTGAGCTTCCTTCGGACATTCTTTCGCCTACATAAGAACGTCAGATCCTGACCAACAGAAATAAGCTTGTAAGACGCACCTTTGGGACTGCCCGGGCATGATGAATGTCCGCCCAACGTATCGGTTCTTGACGAAACCTTCCCGGTAGGGAATGTTGAGATGCTGAGCAAGCTGCAAAGCTGCCACTCGCGAGGTATCAGGAACCTGTATATCAAGTTCAGCCGACTGTCGTAACCGGATATCAGAGGCAGACTTACAGGTATGACCACATCCACTTTGAGTCCAGCAGCTGCCAACTCCTTCTTGGCCGTCTCTGCAAGCATCTCACCCATGGCCATACGACTTCGGTAAACTCCGATGCCATCGATAGTCGAGTCGGGTCGAGCAAAGTAGACAAACTCGAAGATATCCGGCGCGAAGACCTTGGGTTCGGCTACTTGGCGCCGTGTGATCTTCTCACGAGTGATGATGATCGCCTCGCCTACAAACAACGTTGTCAGATTGGGTTATTCGTCCGAAAGATGCAAAGATTACGAACCGGCTTTGACGTCTTCCCAGTTCGAGAATCCTACACCTTGCGCGACGACGCTTTCACTGGCGGCCAAGTAGTCGAGACCTCCCCTCTCGCCCTTCCTTGTAGCGATACCGAGCGGGCGGATACCGTTGGGATCACGGAACACGATGAGACCGAAACCCGCAAGCATGGCGACGCAGGCATAACTGCCTACGCATGCCCGGGAAAGATCGCCGACGGCAGTGAAGATGTCTTCCTCGTTGATACGGAACTTTCCGGTCTTTTGGAGGTTGTTGGCGAGGATGTTGAGCAAGAGCTCGGAGTCTGAGTCGGTGTTGATGTGACGGTGTGCGTCGACATCAAGGAATTGGCGGAGTTCCGGAGTGTTGATGATGTTGCCGTTCTACGGTTTGTCAGCATTTGATACAGGTTTTTCTGCTTCGGCACAAAAGCGAACGTACGTGGGCAAAGACGATACCATATGGCGAGTTGACGTAGAACGGCTGCGCCTCGGCATGGGCAGAGCTGCCGGCAGTGGGGTAGCGCACTAAATGTGAACTCAGGTTTCAGCTTGATGGCTACAAATGACTCATAGCAACACTGACCATGGCCAACACCCATCCATCCCTTCAGACCAGCGACCGCTTGGCTGTCAAAGATGTCTCTGACCATACCGTTGGCCTTGACTTGGTAGAAACGACCACCGGAACCACAGGTGACGATACCCGCTGCATCCTGACCACTGTGACGAGGGATTGTTCAGCACAGACCGGGTATTTTAGATGCATCAAAGGATGCTTACCGGTGTTGCAGAAGCGACAGACCCTCGGCACTATGACGCGACGATCAACATGAAGCACTGAATACACTGAAGGAGCTCTCACATCTCAGTACCGGCGAGGGTGGTCTGCGTGTTCAGAGGGTCGTGCAGGAGGAGACCGAGAATACCACACACTGCAGGTGTGTCAGCGTCCGCATCTGTCACGGACTTCTGGTCGCGTGGCTCACTTGTGCAGATCAGTCAGAGGCGGCAGGGGAGGGAGCCTAGTTGTTGGGGGAATGGGAAGACGAGAAGGAGGACTTATTGCCACCAGTCGCACGACACTTTTGCATCACCAATCCAAGAGAGAGAGCAAGAGCAGCCTATTTTCAAACATGAAATATTTTGTAAATTCTCAGTTCTCAACCCTCGCGTTTGCCGCTCACGCCCCTTGCTCGGAAAATTAGCCTTTTCCAACTCGAATAGTTTATTTTCTAATAGGGTATAAAGGTGATAAGCTTGACACCTTTGATGGCATTCCCGTCCCACTGTAATCAACAAATGACGTGTAATGGAATGCCTCGTTGCTTCCTAGGCCAAACTAGCCAAACTGTTGTGCTTCTTCCGATAAATAGCTCGTTGCACTCTTTCCCTTCTCTTTTGCTTCTCACACCATGTCATGATCCCACATTAGAGGGCGTCTGCAAGAGACCTTCTCGTTGGGTCTTTCCACGTCTTCCATCTCTTATTATCGTCGTCACTCGGACTCGCTCTCCTTTCAACCCGTGAGTGCTCCACAATGCAAAGCTCTTCTTTTTCCCCATGTTCCACACACCTTTCGCCTTCCTAGAACATGCTCCATTCCCATTCCCTCCTGACGGCTATGACGATCATTATTTGTCGCCCCAGTCCTATTGGCCTCTATCCTACGTCGTAGGGGACGCCTTGCGGATTGACTATCTTCGCACTACAGCCATTGTCGCGTGCTGAGCCGTCTTCCTTCTCCCCTCCATTCTTCCACCCCTCCCCACATTGGTTGCTGGCAGTTGCTCAGCAGACATCCTTTCATCCGTCGTGACGAAATGCTGATGGTGTTTGCGGGCTTCGTATTATAAGAAGCGACGAAGACAATGGTTCTCGACGCCGGTGATAGCCCGGTCTGAATATCGTGAGTGGGTCATATCAATACAGCTTCATATATGTGCATGTACATGTCTCTTTCTGTCCATTTGCCGCTCTCTATTCTACATTCTCTACACCCGCCATCACACAAACCGTACATGCTTCCACAACTCGTACATCCCTGCATCCACATATCGAGTCCCGCGATGATCAATACTTCCATGCTAAGACTGACCCTACCGGGTGTGAAGTCAGTATGTATTATGTTTCTGAGGACTACTTTGCCGTCACTTTTCTTTCCTCGTTCTGTTTCGTATCTACACAGTAGACAGCATCAACCAGAGAAATGAGGCTGACATTGCTCTTGCAATAGCGGCAGATCCATTCGGCCCCAGTCACTCCAATCGAGACCTGTTCGCCGATTTTCCCCTCTGTACCGGCACCTGTGCGACCGCGCAGACGCATGACAGTGCCGTCCTTATGGGCAACGCAAGACGTCATGGAATCTCCTCAGTTTGATGCTATCTTACCGTCCACTCTCGCCATCGGTGTGCCTATGCTCAAGATCTCGTCCAAAAAGATCAAACAGGTTATCATCCGAATTCGCAACGGTGCCATTTCCTGGTCTGGCAAGAAAGGCAGCCACAGTGAGTTCCGCGATTATGCGTCACAATCACCGCGGTGCTGACCCGAATTCAGTCCATGTCAGCCAAATACGCGATTTGCGCCTGGGACAACCACCCACGGAGACGTACAGCAGCTCCCGATGGATAACCGTTGTCTACGTTCGGTCAACGCAGTGGAAAGTGCTGCACATGATAGCTTTAACCGACGACACATACGAGCTTTGGGTTAAGACGCTCAAGGAACTGGTTTCCATCTCGACCGATCGGCTTGTCTCCGACGTGACCCCTGCAGATCCTGATCTCATCTGGATCAGGCAGCTTTGGCCGGTCGGAGCCAAGGTCGTGGACCGTGTCAGTGCGGAGAGCATGTGTCGGCAGATAGGGCTGCAAATACCTCCCACCGTCAGCGAGCGCTACGATGTGAGTGGATCCCGTATGTTGATAGGCAGCCTGACTGACAACTTTAAAAGGGCTTTATGGACATGTCCGCTTTCCACCAACTCATCAGGGAATTGCAGACGCGACCAGAGATCGCCGGCATCTACCGCGAACTGTGTAGTACTCAGCCGCTCATCGAGTCCCGCGTGGAAGAATTTCTGCGCGACACGCAGAAGCTTGAAAGCATTGCCGGTGTCTTCGAGAAATACAAACGTGGACAAGAATGGACCGCCGATTCCTTACTCGATTTCTTAGTGTCTGAAGACAATGCGACCAATAAGTCCGAAGACACGTCATACCCGTTACAGGACTATTACATCTCAAGCTCGCACAACACGTACCTCGTTGGAGAGCAATGGAGGGGTGAGAGCACTGTTGAAGGATATATCAGAGTGCTGCTTGCAGGATGTCGGTGTGTAGAGAGTGAGTTTGCATAGACACATTGGGAAATGGGCACGGCTAATGCCTCGTAGTGGATTGCCAAAATGGAGATGTCGAGCCGGTCGTCTATCATCGTCGATCTTTGACGACGAGCGTTCCCGTCAGAGACATCTGCCGCGCAATCAATCAATACGCTTTTGTCACCTCGCCGTATCCAGTCATCATCTCTGCTGAGATCCACTGCACTGGTGATCAGCAGAATCGCCTTGCCGCCATCCTACGGGACGTTTTCGGAGAGCGACTGGTGTCTGCGCCGTTGTACGCCGATTCTACTGAGCTGCCAAGTCCCGAACAACTTAGGGGGAGAATCTTATTCAAGGTCAGTAGGCTGTGTCAACGAAAGTGAACGCTAGACTGACTCTCGCAACGTAGGCCAAACCCCCGAAACTCGAACCGCAATCGCCTCGCCTTGAACCGTTGTTTTCCCCTGAATCCAATTCGTCCGCCGAATCGGACTCCGGCTTCGCGCGTCTTGCTCGTCGACTAAGCATTCAGAGCAAGACAGACAAGCCTGATTCGTTCGTGCCGTCATTGTCCGATCTCCTCGTCTACACCGCTGGCGTCAAGTACCAAGGTTTCTCCAAGCTAAACGAATACGAGTCTCGGGAACAATTCTCCTTGTCTGACCGTACAGCTGCCAGGATACTCAAGGAGAACAAGGCGGATTGGATCAAGCACAACTTCTCGCATCTATCAAGAGTCTACCCCAGAGCAACGCGAATGGCGAGCGGCAATTTTGATCCCGTCCCACTTTGGGGCGCGGGCTGCCAGTTGGTAGCTCTCAATTGGCAGACTTTGGGTAAGTTCTCTTCGTGATCATTACTAGTCTGCATTTGGGTCCTAGTCTTACAGTGTCCTTGAACAGATCAGGGCACCTTGCTCAACCACGCGATGTTTCATGGATCCCAGGGCTACGTCTTGAAGCCGCCGGCTTTGCGATCGAAGATGTACGAAACGCGCCGGCTGTATCGAATCAAAGTCCAGGTGATCTCAGCTCAGCGTCTGCCCCTCAATCCAGACATCTACGTCGAAGCGACACTCAACTCCGCTGCGCAACGCACATCTGCGAAAGCGGGAATATCGCTCAATCCGACATGGAATGAAACGTTGTCGTTCGACTTGATCTGTGCTCCATCAGAATTGATGCTGAATTTCATTCACATCGAGTTGAAGAACAAATCTCTTCTCGCTCAATGGATGAGACCGATAGCTCTAGCTCCAAGAGGGTATCACCACCTGCCATTGTACGACGAACTCATGTCCAAATTCGTGTTTGCAACGCTTTTCGTCAAGATCGATCTCGACGATGTGGATCTGCCTCCCACTCCGCCTTAGGCGTCACATCGAGCATCCTGGGTCTCAGTCACCGGTGTACCTTTCGCGCTTTCTTGCGAAGACAGTTGTCTGTATCCTTAGCTTCTGTAGCGACTCCACCAAAGTCTGATTATTGTAGATATAGCTGCCACAGCAGCTTCACGACGAACGACGACATGCATGACATAACGATAAGCCTTGTGTTAGTGGATGATACGTTTAACGGGTTATGGCGATACATTAGAGAGCAGAGAGGAGAGGATATCAAATACATGCTTGCATCGGAAAACTTGACAGATATGATGTTGGATCAAGTTACTTAATCGAAGCGGGGAAAGATGCCTTCAAGGGCGATGATGTAGTACATAGAAAGGAGAGGTGGTACGACGGTGGCTGTGCCTGTGACGGGCACGTTCAAGCTGTAAGGCTGTCCAGAGCCCGTTTGGTCGACTGAGACTGTCCCAGTCGGAGTGAGGGAGACGGTGGATGCACCTCCGCTAAGGGGCACGTACGTCCCGCTGGTATTGGGCGGAACGAAGATGCTTGCTGCGCCACTACCGCTACCTGGCCCCTGACTGAAGTTGCCGCCAGCCACCACCGACGGGCTGCCGGTCCCCTGCAAGACGGAGATGGTGGTGTTGACATTAGCGGTCGACGCTATTCCTGTGAACGTGGCGCCGTGCGAGTGCACAGGCAGGTTGGCGGCGTCGAGCGTGATAGAGCCAGAAGCGCTACCCGTCACAGAGGCCGTGGTGGAGCCTCCGGTGGACCCGTAAGGGTGATCGGCGGATTGGCCCATGATGAACGCGTTGCTGAGGTTGGGTAGGCAGAAGTTGGTCACGCCATCCCCACCAAATTTGGTGCCAAGGATAGAAAAGAGGGCGCTATACTGGGCGATCTGCAATTGGCGACCATCACAGATCGCCCATCCGATGGGAATCCGGAAGGAAGTCCATATCGTCAATTGGCCGATGAATGGGTCGCTCATTGTCGTGTGCGAGATGGTCGGGGTGGTGAGTTTAGACGGAAGTGAGGACTTTACGACTTTGAGAGAGTGTGCGTGTAAAGAGTGACTGTTCTGCAGGGCAAAATTGTGAGGAGCTTTGGAGTGGAAAAAAACTTGGATGGAATGGTGGGATCACCGACGAAAGACGCACAGATTCGAGCTGCTTATATATCTACCAAGCGGGATAAAAGGCTTACTGACATGTGCACAAAGGTTCAACGACGATCATGCATCCGGACATCCGAGTGCAGGGGAGTTAGCAATGACTGCCAAGCTAAAATGTCCCTTGTGTCGACACATCGTTCGAAATGAAGCGAACAACTCTCAGCGGTCAAAGTCTGTTCGGTCTCGCCAAGAACGTAAGGCCGTACAGACGCGAAGACGTCAGGACGCAAGGACGCAAGGAGGAAAAAAACGGAATCGGTGGACTGATAAGATCTGATGATCTACCAACCATCTTCCAACTCGTTCGACGGTAAGGCGCCGAGTTCCTGGCAAACTGAAAACTCTGTATCAAGCATGCTATACGTTTCCCGTAGGACAGAACAGACGTACTACCGGTAAATTGGTCAAGCCTCTTGCACATGTCCATGCAGACCGGCATATGTACCATGCATGCTAGTATTCAGCCTCACTTGCCATCCTTTCCAGTTGCGGCTCGGGAGCTGAATCTGCCTTCTGGTTTGGCCAGTCACTTGATCGGACGGATTGTGGCATGTGCAAAACCTTGATGCGAACGATAATGCGGGGTCCACAAATGGCTCATGGGACTGGTCCTTGGCAGGTTTGAGATGCGTCGTCAACGCCCGTATCAGCCTTGAGAAGCGGGAAGCGAGAAGCATATCAAAAGATTCGTTGCAGGTGCGAGGTATGAGGCATAATTTCACGGCCACATTACAGTAGACGTACCGTATACAGCCGAATGTCATGATTGGGTCTCTCGCCAATGATGATGCATAAGAACGACCAGTTATGTGATACCCAAAAAGCCCCAAAACCACAACATGTCCCCTCTTAATCCTCTCAACGGCGCGCAGCCATTGTACGGCGCGACCGCATCTCGCCGCGCAACCTGTCCCGCAGAGCGCCCGTATCCACCTGGCGCTTCTTGAGCTGATACTCGTCTTCTTCGAGGTATATCCCTCGTTTCATATTTCCCGTACCGGTAGTCAGTGCCGCGCAGAGTGTTGCGGGGCAGTCGTTGGCGTCCGTATCGGCCTGTTGATTGGAATAGGCCGCGCTGGAGAAGTACACCCCAGTGTCCTAGTGAGTAGCGGCATGAGTCAGGGCTGCTTGTTTGTTGACCTCGTATCACAGAAAAGATAGGTGAGATAGGCTAAAGTATTACATTCGCCATGCGATGCAAAGGCCGCGCTAGACTCACGGGATCTTGGACATAGTAGCATGCTTCCCCAGTGCTCAAGGCGCAGATGTAGAATGCTTGGTCGGCAGTCGCTGCTCCATTGCTGTTCTCTTCGGCGGACAGCCCGGTGTCCGTCTCGGTAAAGGTGATGTACAAAGTCGAGTTACTGCTGTCGAACGGACACACATAGGTGGGCGCTATATCGATTCATCCAAGTGGTCAGTACATATATCACCAGTCGTGTCGCACAATGCCACACGTGTTCTCGACACTGTATATGAAACATAGAACGCACTCAAGCCGACAGTAGCCCGCTTTCCCATATTCCGTCGTCTGTAGTCCACCCCAGGAGACGGCTGCGGTAACGTCGTCGACGGCGTGGGGCATGCGCTGACATTGTCCCCGTCGCCTGCGAGCGGTTTCTAATATAGAGATGAAGAGTATCGGTCAGTCTTGCCCTTACAGGCCGAAAGCCCCGAAGGGTGCTTGATGGCAGTCGAAGATCTACTCACACCACCTCCTGCGCCATAGTAGCAGTCCTCCACTGGCGAGTCCTGAGTGCAATTTGCAATTTGGCGGTGTCAGCTCTCATTCGCGGCGGGTCAACCTGTGGTGATCGGGAGACGAATGGGGAAGAACTGACAGTGCCTTCTTGCGTTCCGTAGCCGCAGGTCAACTCGAGATCGTACTGATCAGCCCGCGTCGAGTAGTTGGTCGGGGCAAAAGGGTACGTGACGTCCGTGACGATCGCCATAAGGTCGTTGGCTGGATTAGACAGGTCTTGCGCCGGGCCTGCGTGGTACAGCTGTCAGTCACCCCATTCTCCTTAGCCCGGTGATAGGCGGACAAGGTCATGCCGGCTTACAGTAGTCGTGATACGCCGTGTCGATGGTTTCCCGCGTAGGACAATTGTAGGCAGTTTTCCCGTCCCTGCTAGCCACGGTAGTTTGAGCTTGTACTGGCGCAGCGAAACGGAGTGCTAAGATCAACAAAGCTGAAGATATGGCCAACATCGTTATGGGACGTTGTAAGCGTTCGCGCAGTTAACAAAGAAAAGCAGCAGAAATCAGTAGGCGAAGGATGCATCAGTACCTCCCATCCTCGCACCTTCGCGATGCTTATATCTTGAAGTGGACATGTACACACCCTCTCACGCATAGCAGAGGATGCAAACATCGCTCGTTCTTTGCTGCTTCTTATTCGCAACACGAAAGAAAGAAGCAACAAAGCAAAGCTACAATAACGTTAGTCACCCAATCCACGGGGTCGGTACACAGGGACTAATCAACCTTAATCCTTCTCTTCTCTTCGTCCTTGATCCTTCATCCGCGGTTCCCTTGTCTTCCTTCTGCCGAGCCCCGCACGACACGAGCCCGTACAACACGCAAAGCTTAAACGCTTGTTTGACTTGTTTGGCGCTGCATGAATGATACGTTGGTAAAAGTAATCTATCCAGATATATAACGTACCAGTGTTCATCCGGAGTAGCTGCGCGGCGACACACTCGTACACATGATGCTTGAATGCCGATCGCGCGTCGGGAATGGTCAGCGTACGATCTGCCTTGATACAGCGCGCCAAGCAAAGCGAGTCATTTGATCTATAGGACGCTGTTACATACAGATCTGTTTATGCTATGCTGTGTACAACTAATTTACAATGTCGTCTGTAACAACCGTCTATACCTTCTATGTGGAATTGAGTGTGATCGACCAGCAACCACAATGCTATTTTACCTTCTGCTCTCTACTTTACTCAAGCTCATAGCCAGCCCCTGATGGCTTGACCATGGCTTTTGTCGTGTTATCCCTGCACCTCTTCAAGAACTTGAACAGTGCAGTTCCGCCCGTCCCTCTCAATTCGCCAACATCGACCTCGATACCATCTTCTTCAGTAGCGGCCTCGTCTTCCAGCTCCTGACCCAGCAGCTTTCGGACTCTCGCGCTGGGCTTTCGCCGGGCTTGTTGTACGATGAACAAGCTGACTACCCGCATATGTCTCTCCCTGAACCGTCTCAGTGCCTCCAGAGCACCATCGTACGACTGCGCGAAAGCGGGGTGGGAAGGGGCGGCCGCTAGGACAAGCGCCCGAAGTGGGGTAGGGTGGGTCGAGAGGTGCAAGAGGAACGATCGATGAGGTAGTGGCATATATTGCAGCATTCGCTGCAGGAATGTCGCTTCGGATCCATGCGTCGCGGGAGCTTTCCCATTACCGTGGGCGTGGCCATGCTCTGAAGAGGGAGCAGCCGCATCTGGCGTTGAAGTCACTGGAGCCGAATTGAGGGAGATGGCAGCTTGAGGTCGTTGATCCTCGGGCAAGACAGAAGGAGCAGGCTGCGCTTCCGTCATTGCTATTGCCAGCGCCTCGGCACGTTCTTCGGCGGTAGGCGAGTGGTCGACGGTAAGGAAGATGTCGATGGCGTGGATAAGGGAGCTTTGGCCAGCGCTAGGACCCGAGAAGAGCTTCCCTCGTCTTCCAGCAGTATTCGAGCTTTCAGCCACGTTCGAGTCCTCTGCTTGACCAGTAAGTCCGAGATAGTCCCAACCTGCGCTGGCGGGACCGTCGGCATCTCCACCGCGGAACCACGGTCGGATCAAGTGGTAGAACTCCTCTGGTTCCACCTCCTTCATCAGAGTCATGGTGACGTCGGAGATCTTGTCGATTTGCGCTGCGAGTTTACGCAGATATACGGTCAATCGTCGAATTGCCTTTTCGTCCGCAATGAACAACTCGTCGAGCGATTGACGCATCAATCGTAAAGCTTCGGCACCAGCGATCTCACACAAAGCGGAGATGAGATAGAATTGCTCTTCTGAGCGAGTGTTCGTGAATGTCGTGATGATGGAGCTGGGCGGGTTGGTCTTCACAGAAGGAGTAAGCGCTGGTTGGGCTGGCAGGAAGTTGTAGAGCACCGTGTCGGCATAAGTGAGGATGGGCGGAAGACCGAGTAAAGGTGATACAGTAAGAAGAGGGACAGAGATACACGCGGGTATAGGGATCGGCTCGCGAGGTGAAGGTATTGGCTGAGGAGCAGGTGTCGTGTGGACGTAGAAGTGGGCGAGGAACGTGAGGACAACGTGTGATCGTCGAAGGAGAGCAAGCGAGACGCAGAGGTCTGCAGTGTCCAGAACAGGCATCGACTGGACGGCTTCCCGCCACAGCGTGTCCTGCGCCCTGCCGCCGCCAACTCGCACGCCTTGACCCACCCCACTACCCCGCGCAGCGTCTAGCGCCTCTTCCCACACTTCGTACTGGCCAGAGAGACGCTCGACGTTGCTGCTGCCAGGCAGGAACCCAGTTCTGACATCGACCTCGAAATCGGCCGAAGCGAGCGAAGCGGTGTTAGGCGCCAAGCCATTTGACCCGTGGGAGGAAGTTGACGGGTGACCAGAGGGGTAGGCGGCAGTGGGTTGCGCGTAGGACGGCTCGAGCGCCAAGAAATGGTTTGCGGGCAGTGGGCTGGACAGCTCACGTATGGGTGACGGGGATCGTTGGGGGATCATCGTGGACTTCGACGATTGGTGGCAATGACGGCTCTTTTCAGTCAAGCGAAAGGCAAAGCTATAAGAACAAAAGCAGGACTGGAGTGGCGAGAGTGGACGATGGTCCGGTGGGGCGGCTTGTATGCGCGCTTTTGCGTTTGCGTGGGGGCGACGAGTCGAGGAGGAGACTCGATGTGCAAATCGGATATATGTATAAGCAAAACACTAGAAAACGTGATCAATCCAACTTTTTCTTTGCAAGCTGCACTCGTCGCTCCGGTTGCTTCCTTGGTGCACAGTAAATAAAAGGGGGGACCCGGAACATCGGACATATTTGTAATCCCACTAATTCCCACCCCCAGTTATGGCTGGGGAAGCAGCAGCGTCTCAGTCAGAGGAGCGACATCGACTGATCACGCCATATGTATGTGTACGAGGTTATACCGAATCATACACCATACACCCGACTCTGGCTGAATCATGCCCTATATATTTACATGCATCCAAAGTGACTGTCTATCTACAACGTTTATGATACTGTACACTACCCAATAGCTCACTTGCCACCCTTTGACCGCATCTCTGCTGGGGCGATACTGATCATCACCACAACGGCTAGCTTGAAGAACATGGCGATGAGGACCACAGCCCAGCTGCCGGCGTACTTGTGCATGATCCCGCCAATAAAACTGCCTACGATCATAGCGATCACATAGCCCAGTCGCCTGTTCCTGGGACACGCCTCTTTGGTCCGAAACCCAGCAAAGAGATGTTGGTCGCTTACAAGATCGACATATGTCGACGTCATGGGTGCCGTGGGGATCTCTTGGACGGACGCTTGTCGAGCAGCAGCCACCTGCGCTCCCGACATACTTGCGAATAGCATAATGACCACCCATTCGTGTGTGCCCCCCAATCGCGTCGGGGCCGGACCGTGGGGAGATAAGAAGATGGTGGCGAGGGTAAGGCAGATCAACTGGTAGAACAGGTTGGCGAGCAGCCACGCACGACGACGAACACCTAGACGAGAGGCAACAATCAGCAAAGACCTCACAGATTTACGTCAACTACTCACCGAATAAGTGTCCAAGCTGACCGAACACCAGTGCCGAGCTGATGAAAGCGCCAAACGACACGCCAGTGAGAAGCAAGGTGTGACCCGACAGCCGAACCAACGCGTTGGTCAACAGGATCGTGTTTCCAGTTTCTGATGCGCTCAATCAGCATCTTTCCTCATCGTCGTGGCGAAGACACGATACTTACGATTCGAAGCGAAAGTATTGAAGTCTAGATAGGTCGTCGCGTCAAGAATACTTAAAAGATACAGGTGTCAGATCCGACTGCCGCGACTTTATTAACGCCAAACGCGACTCACCCGGTAGCAAACGCGTGAGTGATCAAGCTCCAGACCAATGCCTTGGAGGCGACGGTATCGCTCATCCAGCCAGACCAGCCATCACGGCGCTTCCATGGTGACCGTATCCAGACATCCTTCTTGCCGTCGAGACCGTCTTTATCTGAATACGACGGTATTGTAGGGATTTTCTCCCTATCCGTCGTGTCTTTAGCGCCGTCCTGTCCATTGTGGCCAGCTTCAACTCGACAGGCGATGTCGAAAGCGGATACGAGCGTTTCCTGGTGATCATCGGATACGTCCGATACGCGCGCATGTGAAGACGAGGTTGATGTTGTCGCCATTGGCGCTGATTGTGGGATCAGGTGGACGGTGGAGCTTTGGTCGGATGGCGAGGGAGACAAGGTGGGAGTGAGGAGAAGTGGGTGGGAGGTCATTTGCGATCGTGTGACGCGTGCGTTGGCTAGAGCGGCAACGCGTGGGTGAGTGTGATGGGTGATGAGTGGTGCTGTTGTTCCAACTGGCGGTGGTTGTGTCGGGGTGGAGTGGCAAGAATGTATTATTATGATTGAACGATGCTCAAGTAGAGGGCTGAAGAGAGAGCAAGAAGGCAAGGCAAAATTGATCACAACAAGAGGATTCGTGACGACGATGATGCTGCAGCTCTATCGTCTGACGATGCGGTATGAATCACTACCGTGCATATTTGTGTAGACATTCCCATTCCCATCCCATTCCCATTCCACATTCGGCTTGATAGGGAATACGAAGCTCGGTGATCCGAGACTGGTCATGCGGTCATTCGGTCATTCGGACGCAGCGCAGCCTCCGAATCGTGATAGCATACATACCTCACCACTGCTACTACGACTACTACCCACATGTGCTTCTCGCCTTCGGGATTGACTGGATCACATTCGTTATCTCTGTGTGCAGGTCTTTATTTACTCGTATTAAGAGATCTGGAATCGTAAAGACTGACATTTGGAATCCGCTGTCCCGCCACGTGGCGCCCACTTACAAGTTTACATCGTTAAGTTCGTTTGATCCCCCCTTTTTGCATCTTGCAAATCACGTGCTCCGCGTCTATCGATAACGTCTGTTACTGTTACACCGTGCACTGGAGTTAATGAAAGCCAAATAGATGATTTATGCAATGCTCAACACCGACTCTGTAGCCCTGTGAATATAGCGAGACCAGCTTCGAACCCCCACTCTTTGTAGATGATACCGAGTCTGCGATTGTTCAGGATGACACGGACAAAGACATATTCGGTGAGCCCAGCTGCCTTTCTCGTACCGCCGAGCTGTTGTGAGAGGTCAACATTACGGAAGCTCGTGCTGATCGAGAATCACAGGAGGCCATATCGCTGCTCAATACGTGTCAGTCCAATGCAGCGACGTGAGTGATGTGCTTTCTTCCTTTCGTTTCGACAAATGTGTAGGAGAAGATTAAGTGAGCATTGAGCTGATAAAGCTTGTTGCGCAGGATCGAGGCGATCCGGAAGTCCGGAGGGAGGATGAACGAATACGCCATATCGGAGATGCACGACTATCTTCGTAGGATAGGATACAAGGTAGGTCCTGCTTTCCATCGACATCTAACTGCACTGCTAGCTATACTGACGGGTGTGGACAGCCAGACGACCTGAACAAACTCAACGTCGTCCACATCACCGGGACCAAAGGCAAAGGGTCCACCTCGGCGTTCGTTGAGCGCATACTCCGAGCACATATCCCAGGCAAAATAGGTGCGCTGTTCTCACTACCAGGCCTTGATCCGCGTGCACGGCTGATGAGCGTCTGTAGGGTTGTATACCTCGCCCCATCTTTGTGCTGTTCGGGAGAGAATACGGATCAACGGCGAACCCATCTCAGAGGAGTTGTTCGCCAAATACTTCTTCGAAGTGTGGGAGCGCCTCGAGTCCGACTCCAAGGTCAGCGACTGACTTGCCAATCACCCTTATGACCTGCCAAATGCTAATATCGCTTATAGACATTAACGCCCCAAACACCCGTATTCCCAATCTACTTCCGCCTTCTTACGCTTCTCGCATTCCACACATTCCTCTCTTTGGGCGTCGACGCCACAGTCCTCGAAGTGGGTATCGGCGGACTGTACGATTCGACCAATATCGTCCCCAAGCCCATCGTCACGGGAGTCACATCGTTGGGCTTGGATCACACAGCCGTGCTTGGTAATACTATCGAAGAGATTGCGCGGAACAAGGCTGGGATATATAAGAAGGGTGTGCCGGCTCTGAGCGTCAAGCAGGATCAAGCGGGCGAGGTGCTCAAGGAGGTCGCCGAGAAAGCGGAGGTGAGCCTCATTGCCCTCGTCATATCAATGCAGCTCGAGGAGATGTCATGCTGATCCATCATCGCTTGTGTAGGCACCATTCGAGGTCGTGCCGTCGATCCCTAACACCAAGCTCGGACTGCCGGGTGCACACCAACAGATCAACGCCTCGCTCGCTGTCTCGCTCGCTAAACACTTCCTCTCCGCTTCGGGACGTGCCCCGTCCGACGTCTCCTCCACGCTGCCGGACTCATTCGTCGAGCCTCTAGCAAGCACTCGATGGCCAGGCAGATGTCAATCGGTGGTACAGGGTGATGTGACGTGGCTGCTTGATGGCGCGCACACGGTCGAGTCGTTGACTTCGTGCGGTCAATGGGCGTGGGCGGAGAAGAGACAACCCAGCGTCTTGATCTTCAATTGCAGTGGTGGTCGGGCGGGAGAGACATTGCTTGGCGCGCTGCTAGATGCCGGCTCGCAGACCAAGGACGTCAGCAAAGAGAAGCTGGGCGCAGCGTTTGACACGATCATCTTCTGCACAAACGTTACCTACTCGGATGGGCATTTCAAGAGCGGTACGTGTGGGCATTCCGCCGTAGCGGGATGACCCTCATAGCATTATATATGATGTCTTACCTATTACTGATCTTTTGTCGCCAACAGACCTCGACGCAAAAGCAATAGATCCCAACGACCTCTCACAGCTAGCAACGCAGAACGCACTTCGAGACGCCTGGCTCAAACTCAATCCCGCCTTCGATAGCGAGCGAGTCCACGCGGTAGGATCGATCCAGCATGCAGTGAAGATCGTCCGTGATCTGGACGAGATAGAGCAGAAGCAAGTCCTGGTCGCGGGAAGTCTGCATTTGGTTGGGGGAGTCATGGAGGTTGCCGGTCTGCAGGATGCGCTTAGTATGGAGTAGATGTTCACAATATGACCTTTAGATGCCTGGTGGTGGCCGTCGTCGTCTGTAGATGAGGCTTTGATGCGTCGAGTTCGTCTTCGCTGCTTGACTTTGTGCATGTATCATACAGATCTCAGTTGAGATGCCATGCTGCGCTCGTACTTCGTGACTATATCGCTGTGTGGCTCAGTGGTACGAGTACGGCAGAAGTCAAAAGTCAAAACGAGCAGGTGGAGGTCGGACATGCATTTCGAGTACGGATACTCTGCGCGTTACTCTTTACACCCTACACTCTACACTCGACCTCTTCCTTCTCCAATCCTGGCAGCAATACTGGAAGCGCGGCAACGTCGAGTGGCCCAGTAGAGGAGACGTAATGGGGCTCGTCTCGGCTGGTCGACAGAGGGTGGGACCGCAGACTCTGCTATTGGTCCTGGCGATATCTCTCCGAATAACGATCGTCCTCTTACTCCAAGCCTTACCTGTTCTCATACGGCCATTCGACAGCTCGCATCTCCTCTTAGCCTCCAGACAAGATGTTGGAGAAAGAGCAGGATGGCTCACACCGCAGATGATGAGGTGGGACGGAGTTCATTTCACCTCGATAGCTCTGCGGGGGTACGAGCACGAGCAGCAGATTGCTTTTCAACCCGGTTGGCCTGGTGTCATGCGTTTTACCGCGCTTGTCCTCCGGTGGTTAAGAAGTAGTGTCCGCTCGAAGGTAATCGATACTGAAATGGGGCTGGACGTCAATGAGATCGTCTGGGCCGGAGTGGTGGTTAGTAATGCGGCGTATGTCGCTGCGATGATCATGCTGTACAGGTACGTTCCGTCTCGCGTCTCGCTCGTCTCGCCCGTCGTTCGGACAATAGGTTGCTCTAGCTTCTTCTGCTCGGAAGAGAGGCACAGAGGCACAGAGGGTTCTTCTTCTGGATATATATGCACGGAAGTGAATTACGAAGCGCTAACACATAATTCATCGCTGGCTGGGAACAGACTTACGGCCCACCTGTACCCCTCTCCCTCGAAACGACCGCAATACGCACTATTAACAAGTCTCCTGTACCTCATCCCCCCCACCCCTGCGATAGCTAGTGCGGGGTACACCGAACCCCTCTTCGCCCTGATGACATTCACGGGATTATACCTCCTCTTGGCGCAGCGGCGTTACGTCTTCTCGGCACTGTGTTTTGCGGCTGCGACGAGTGTACGGGCTACGGGGATGTTGATGGCGGCTGTCGTGGCGTGGTGTATTGTTTTCGAAGGAGTCGATGTGAGGATGCTGGATGTCCGATCGGGTATTAGGGTGAGTCATAGGTAGTTCAAGCTGGGTACAGCTGTTGAGCATTGACTAATTTATGGCTTATTGACGTGATGTAGCGCATCGTCACTCGCGCCCCGCGAGCTATCGTCCCTTGCTTGATCACCATCGCGCCATTCATTGCTTTCCAAGCCTACGCCTACGTGTCCTTCTGCCTTGGCGATACTCACGGTCACAGCGAACTACCGCGAAGACCATGGTGCGACGCGACGATACCGCTCGCGTACAGTTTTGTTCAGGGGGAATACTGGTGAGCTCACTACATACATTATGTGGACTGGAATGGGTGAGCTTACTCGATGCGATTGACGGTGTTGTTGTAGGAATATCGGCCTTTTCACATACTGGACTCCAGCACAAATCCCAAATATCCTCCTAGCCCTCCCGGTACTTGCTATCTCCCTCGTCGGCTCCACGTCCTTCCTCCGATCCTACTTCTCCCGCACACCAAAGGAAGAAAGGGACCATGGTCTACAAACCGCTCGTGCTCATCCGGCTCTACTCCCCCTCCACCTCTATTCGCTCTTCATGACGTCCCTACTCCTCTTCGCATCACATACCCAGATCGCCCTCAGGGTCAGCCTCACAGATCCCGTCATTTGGTGGAATGTCGCTTCCATGTCTGTAAATCGGCGATCTGTCGATACCGATTCTCCGTCGACCTCTGATCCGACGACAAGCGAGCCGAAGTCTACTACTGAGGAAAAGCGCGGAATCAAGTTTACCAAAGTCGGTCGATGGTGGATCACATGGACCGTCGTCTGGGGAGCTGTCTCCCTCGTTCTGTGGGCCGGACACTATCCCCCTGCGTGAGGCAAAATCGAGAGTGCATACAATTATGAAAGGGTCGGCACTATAATACAGAATCGATAGACACATGTGCAGAATGTCTACTGTACAATACGGGAGGTGGTCAACATCTCCCTTCCACAATCGGGCGACATGTCATCAAGGCACACTCGTGCTCGCAAGCGACTGAAATGGCACACCGGTCTTCGGCTGCTCAACACTAGTCGAATTTCATCGCCTTCGAACCGTTCGAGCGTGCGCCTCGCTCTCGCTCCCAAGCCTCGCAACTTCCCTCTGCCAGTACAGCACGCCATCAGCGGCTCTCCTTCTTTTCTCTCTGCGCTCTTCCTCATCCTTCCCTCCTGCGCCAAGCACGACGCCCGGCATGCCAATTTTCGAGTTTGCCCCAGTAGCCGAAGTGGTAGGGAAGCCAGCTACGGACATTGCCTTCCTCGCTCGAGTCTGCATGCGCCCCTTCATCCCCTTCCCATTGCCTGATGCAGCTAGATCGACAGGCTCAGGAGTGGGCGAGCTCGAATCGCCCGTTCCCGTTCGGCGCACTTCGTCCCGTGCATTCTCGAGACACGCTCTCGCATGTGCAAGGGTCCCTGGGGTCAACCCCAGAATCCTCTCGGCCTTATGAGCGAGCGAGAATACTTCTTCCCCCCGACTATGAATGTTGTTGTTATCGGCCGACGAAGCTTTGTATTCGGGCGAAACGTGGGGTACCGACATTGATTTGGAGGATGAATGACCGCGACCCATCACCTTAGGAGAGGCTGCGAGGTGGATGGCAGCTGGTGGCTGGGCAGGATGCGAAGGAGTGACGGGGCGGGAGGAAGTGCGCACGGACGAGTAAGAGTCTGCGTGTCCGTCAGTGTTCTGGTCTGCAATGCGATGGACTTCTCGCCGTATACGGGACAGCCTGATTATGAGAAAGGAAGAAGGCCAGGACGAGAGACGGCTCGACTCACCAGACAACTCGGCCATCTCGTCATCCACGTCGTCGTCGCCGTCGTACTCGTCGTCCTCGTTCTCCGAATCAAGCTCTTCCCTACGCCCAGGAGTCTCGACCCTCGCTTGAGACTCTGTGTTGGGTTGACCGACTTGAGGAGGAGTCGCGTGATACGAGTGGTTGGCGGTGGCGGTGGCGGTGGCAATGAATGGGTGAGAAGGGTCTGGAGTCCCTGCTGTGGACTGGTGGTTCGCCGGGAAGGATATAGCGGTGTTCATTGCGTCTGAGATGAAGAAGTGGGTTGGATGGGAGAAAGAGAAGGCGGTGATCTAGTCAATATGTTATTTGAGATGAGATCGAGGTTGGATGAAAGGAGGGGTAATTCTCCACCTAGGGCTGAGGAAAGGTTGTTGTGTGGGTATGCACCGTGTGAGCGAACACTCAAAGGGGTGTGTACTAAAAGGAGTATAGTATGATCAACTTTATGGAGGTGTTTGCTGTGCTGATCGACACGACCGATGTGTTATTGAGCTGAGTAGGGTGCGCTCGTCGTGGTGTATAGAGGCCCTCAATGCGGTGTGGGATCGATAGGAGGACGTAGCTACGACAGCAGTGGCGAGGGCTCAACGTTTCCAGTGGACCACTGTGGTTGTGATGGCGATGACTGTAGCGATGAAGCTGCGATACAATCTCGTTAAGCAGTCGGGTTCGATCGTCAACTTTGCTGTATACGGTTCAGCGAGATCAAGTGGACAGAAAGCGACGAAAGATAGAGGCGGAGCGAAGAAGTCCCCCTTTCGATGAGGTAGTCGCAGGCTTTAAAGCTTGTCCCGAAGACACCATTGATCGTCCCACAACAATGACAGTGACACCGCCTTCCGCACAGCTCCCTTGTCATGTGAAACCCCACAACCCCTTGATCGCCAGCTTTGTATCTGTTTAATCGTTGATCAACAATAACAACGACGACCTGCTAGGCTAGACGTTATCTCACGCGTAGCAAGCTAATATGTGATCAACGTATCGTCCTTGGCTACTTCTCATTGTTCATGGCGACACTCGCAGCAGTCCGTGCTTTGCACTGTTTCGTTTCCCATCACTATCGACACGCAGCTTGACGTCCCACGAACGCTCTATTCAGGATGAAACACCTTCCTGTCAGCTCCACCATCACTCATGCGCACAATGCAAGTGACGAGTCCGCTGCATGCGCCGTGTGTCGCTGCGATCAGAAATGAGTCTGTTGTGCGACATTGAATGACGCTTGATGATCGTACTAGTCCAAGCGCGTTTCAGCGCCTTGTTTCACTTAATTTGCCATTGTCTCGTTGTTCTCGCTGCTTACTTTCGTTACCACCGCCTTATCGGACATTCGCCATCGCCCCTCTACAAGCGTGCACGACGTCATGCCGTAGGCCAGCAGCTATGCACTGATATTATCTCATCAAGATGCATGGTGTATCAGTGTGCTTGGTATATCTATTGTACAGGTGTTTTAAGCCGGGATCGAGAGAAACTTTTATGATGTGGTAACGACGTGATGCTTTGATGACCAGAGGCCCCAATGCCCCAAAACCTGGACGGCCGCGTATTGAGTGAAGTTCCTCGAAGAGTCTCGTTGGAGTAGGATACCGAGATCACCATCTGGTCCCACTGTGTGAAGGTCGGCCGGCACGACGATGGCCGGATAACAGCTATACCGGTTCGCTCGCGCGCTCAATCCGATCCGAAGCGAAACGCCGCCTCAGTCGTGGGAGCCAACATCTAGTTGACGTACACTGTTGTCGAGCCACTTCGGGTTCGGATAGAGCTGTACGATGACTGTTAGCTGTCTGCTCCGGAGATTTACTCGGGATAGAGCACGATCCGACTCACCCTTGCTAGGACTTTCCCCTTGACCATGGCTACGGGCACCGGGCCGTATTTCCTTGAATCGGTGGAATTGCTCATATTGTCGCCCACGAGCCATACGTGCCCTTTGGGCACTTTGATCCATTGCCCTTCGCCTATTCTTCGCGCTACCAACGGCGATTCCCTTTGTGTCTGCTCCCCCAGCTCGCCTTCGGAGTAGTCGGTGGGCACATCGACCATATAGCCCGTCCCGACATTATCGATCCATTTCCGCTGTCCGCCCCTGCGAGGCTCGACCTCAATCATGTCCCCCTCGACCCCTATGACGCGCTTGCACACCGTCTGCCGCGGGTCCATCGGACTGGTAGCTACCACCACGTCGCCCCTCTGCGGTCCACGAGCACTGTGTTTCTCAGCAAACGGCGACCAGTAAGGTAAGGGCGAGACTACCACGCAGTCCCCGTGTTGCGATAGTGTGGGAAGCATGGAGAACCCCGTACATATTCGCAGTTCGACCAGAGTCGACGAGATCAAGTGAAGCGTAGCGAGAATCTGGACCGTCCTGATTGTTGTAGGTAGCAGGGGCGGGGGACGAAAGCGCGCGAAAGTCTGCTGGAACCGCGCAAAGCGTGCAGACATCTTGCCGGTCGCAAGGTGAGCTGCACGATGATCTTGGATTGCTGTCACGATGCTCTTTGTAGTGATATGTCAACCCAAAGATCTATGGCAAATGCTTGTACTCATGAACCGACCTGCACGGTGATCGCCGCTGTTGCCGAGAGAATTATAACTTGGCAGAATCGGAATCGGCCTCTAAATGCCACGTGGTGTTGACTAGTCATTGACGACGTACTCGAGTACAACTGATTGCCAGAAGACGCCATTTTGTGGTATCCTTTGTCATCGTTCACTCGATACTCCACTCTTGACTCGACTCTACGTACACTCGACTCGTTCACTCACTCGCATTCAGCACTCATGCCATAGACTAAATAGACATTATTGAAGAAACGAAGTATCACGAATAACCTCATAGAAATCTCGCGCAGCTCGCGTCATGTCATCACCCCCACCCCCACCGCCGCCACTGCCGCCACCGGACATTGAGCCGTCTTCAACAGATACCCCAAACCCGCCTTCAGCACCACCATCGGATGATACGGCTGCACACACGCCACATACGGAGGGAGAACCTACTTCTCCTCGCATCATGCCCTTGTTCTCCTTCTCCATCATGCCTGAATCAGCATCAGGCACTGGTAGCCCGCCAACGGCGCCAGGTCAAACGGGTCAAAACGCCGATAACGCAGCAGCACAGACTCTCGCAGCACTTTCTTCAGGAGCGGATCAACAGCAACCGGAAACCGAGGGAAGCACCAGCTTCATCTGGACGTTCCACGTCGGACCGGAGCCTTCTGCCCACCTGCCCAGTACCGAGAACAGTGGAAACGCCGATGCGCACGCGACCGACAATGCAACAACAACAGTGCCTCCACCTCCTCGAGAAGGCTCACGCGACCCTTCGAGCAATTTGGTCGACGAGGCTGCTCCTCCGCCGCCGTGGATCTTACCGCCATTCTTCAACTTCTTTATGCCGATACGTACCGAGCCGCAGCCAGATCCACGGAAAGCCGCAGAACTACTCCGATCGCTGCCCACCGTAGGTCGGGGTCTGCTGAAACGTGTGAACCGGATTGTCGCCGCGCAGGACGTTGAGAGCGGCGAGGACGAGGAGGAGAAAGGCTGGAAGTGCGGTGTATGTCTGGAAGGTGTCGAGTCTGAGAATGACATAAGCGAGCAGAAAGAGGCGAAGGATAATGGGACTGGCGTGAAAGCTTTGCCGTGTAATCATCTGTATCACGAGGCGTGCTTGGAGCCGTGGTTCACTACCCGACATACTTGGTGAGTCCTTTCGTGCGCTTGATCCATGTTCGTCGTGCTAACAAACTCACAGCCCCGCATGCCGACTCGATCTCGATCCACTGCAAACATTGCAAAGTCAACCTGAGACCCGAAGAAATCACCTACGACCTTCAGCCACCGGCTCAGATCGTTCGCCTTCTCCACACCCATATGCTCGAGACGATGGATCTGTTCCTGCTGCTTTGGGCGCTGGCAACAGCAACGCAGCAAGCGGACCACCACAGCCCCCACATCGTCAACTCAATACTTCCCATCACGCCCATTTCTCCTTTTTCTGGACACTACCGCCTCGCACAAGTAGTCCTGCGCCATCTTCCGCTCAACCACCAGCCGAGCCGGCGCCAGTGCAAACTACCGCCACTGCATCTTCCATCTCTCAGCTCCCAACCCCTCAACCCTCTACTCCGCAACCTTCCACTCCACAGCCTCCCGCGCTTGCTTCTGCTTCAGACAGCGCCAGATCGCCCGAACCGCCCAGTGCAGTCTATCTGACCGCGCCTTCCACACCTGGACCTGGACCAATGTTCGGCTCTCAAACCCATGCCTCGCCTATGGCCATGGATCGGTCCCTGACTAACGCTCCCGGTACTCCAACGCAACCGCTGAGCCTCGATATACTGCTGGGCGCAGAGGCGCCAATACAGCAAGCAGAGGACACATCTGCCCCGTCTATGCCTGACGCTCCTACAGAAGATCGCCCGCGTCCCGAGCGCCGATCACACATTACCATATTCCGCAGCAGCCCCGGTCCTGGGAATCCGGGTTTGGGCGGCTTACCATTCGCCCCCTTTGTGCTGAATCACCCGAATATCCACCCGATCCCATTCCCGCCCCCTTCTCGCACAGCAACGCCCACTCCCGAGGCAAAAAGTGAACGAACGCCATTCGTCCCTAAATCTCTCGAATGCTGGACCGAAGAGAAGGAGAAGAGCATGGGGTGGAGGTGCGATGCGCCCGAATGTCTGCTCGCACCCTCGACTGACCCCGACGAGGATATCGACATGGCCGATATTGAGACTGCGTGGGAAGAAGCAGGAGCGGGCGGAAGGGAGATGATCAATATCTACTCTTCACTTCAATCTCGGCAGGGCATACCTCAAAATCCTCAATTGAAACAAGACCAAGATAAACGTGAAGAAGGCTCCGAAGCCATGGAAGTGGATCCGGAGTCGGGCTCAAAGCCGTTTGTCATTGTGGCATGTCCACATAGGTGGCATCGGACGTGTCTTGATACGTCTGAGAGAAGCGCGGGGAGGATGTACAAGCGGCCTGACGAGCAAGGGAGAGAATGGGTGCGTTGTGAGAAATGTAGGAAGGACGGGTGGGTGGTGCCGGCTGCGCGCGACGAGGAGGGGCAGCCGTCATTGGCGGAGGCTCCTAGCTCCGGTCAATTGAGGGAGGACGGTATAGCTGGTTCGCTGGCTGTCTAAAGTCTATTCAAGCATAATCATATCACCTTAAGAGAACAGGGAATTTAGTATCTTGTCAGGAGAGACGGATAGAGACTTGTAGCATATTCAACCACATTTTAGACAACATCACCATTTGTTCCCTGTAGCGTTATATGCATGATCATCATCATACAGCATACAGCATACAGCAGCACAGCACAGCAGAATACTACACCATCCGTCGACTATGCACCGCTCCATATGCCTATAGGACACGGCTGCCATTCCTGATCTGTCAACTTACGCCAACCGGGGATTGAGTCTGACTCGGCAACTACACTTGTGCCGTTCTCAAGAGGTGGTCGTGTGGTTGCAGAGATAGTTGACGGTTCGGACAAGTGAGTAGGTCTTTGTGAGGCGAGCTGCGAATGGTCAACAAGAATGTTCAGCTCTGAGCATACGTATGACGGATTCGCGCTGATACCTCGCACAGAGTACAGAGCAAGCAAGACTTACACGTTCTTCGAATTGCCTCAATCTAGCTTGCATCTCCTCCACCCCGTCCTCAGTCGATGGTTCTTCCACATCCATATCAATTTCCAGTCCTACCAAGCCCTGGTCCTCGTCGTCCTCTTGAGAAGCCGGACGAAGAATATCGAGCAATTGCGTCCCGCTTGACTGTATCTCCGAGTCGAGCTGGACCAAAGCCGTGATGACCCTTCTTAGGCTACGGCATCAACAGATCAGACAATCAGCTCGTCGCCTTCTTAGTGCGTAGTGCGTAGAACGTGAATGAAAGTGGACGTACATTGGATCATCCTGCTTGCTCAACATGGCCTTCAGGAGCTTGGCCCAGAGTTCTCTCTTGTCCACTTGCGGCACGACCAGAGAACCATCTGGTGCAGTCCAGAGATATACTAACCAGCAACCCAACGCCCATCGCGCAGAATCATATTCCTTCTTCCTCTCATCATCGTTGAGCAAATCCGTCACGGCAGTGGCTCGAGCCGGAACTGAGGCGTTTGCGCTTGCGTTTGCTGACGCTGACGTTGGAGTTGGAGGGGACAGAAGTCTTTCAGAGTCTGAGTCCAGGAGGATGTCCACTATGCGAGTGGCCAAGAGCGTTGAGAGGTCGGGGTGTGATTCGGTCGATAAGTGGACTAGGAGCGGTTGCCAGATTTGTATGGAGGCGGGTGTTGGAGCCTGGTCTGTCTTGCTGGGCCGTTTCCTGTGATCAAGCGAAACAGATCGAGCTGTCAGTCACCTCGTCCTTGCACAAGGACAGTAGGCGGATTGAGTAATCGCGCGTAAACTGAGATCAAGGCGGATGAGAAGGACATGATACGGACGACACTCACTTTCTGGCAAGTGGGACCAAACTGCCAATCTGACAAAGAACTTCCACTATCACATCCCCCTCTTCGCCCTCGAGCTCTTTCTTGACTTTACGCACTTCCCTCCCGCTCTCATCCTCCTCGCGAACCTCCTTCTCCCTCAAGCGGTACTTGACGACCTTTTTCCATCGCTTGACCAATCCCTCTACGCGCCTCTGCTTCATTTCGTGCGCTCTTGACGAGCCACTGCCTCCACCTCCTGGTCCAGCGGAGTGAAGTGTTGAGGAGGGCGAGGAGAGTAAGGGCAGGAAGGAGTTGTGGTGGATGTACATGATACATTGGGCTATCGCTTGGCGCAATAACGAAAGAGGCGGTAAGTCCTCGTGCGTCGCTCGGTGTCGTAGTGCGATCAGCGACGCAGGGATACCCAGCGACGCAGCGATATGCGAGATTGGACGGGCATAGGGGCCTGCCCACCATCAAATATCCACCATTCGTTATCTCTCAGTTCGCGTGTTCTGTAGTATACAAAGAGTATGTGGAGATGTGACAGTGGCGTACTTACCAGTCTGAAGAGGATCCACCATCCCATTGACGAACCGCACCACCGCCATGGCCATGGTCATCCTCGCTCGCTGAATCTCTTCTGCTCCTCGCGCTCCTTGAGACCCTTGAGATCCTTGTGATAGATCAAGGTCGAGATCAGGCTGCATCTCCGCCGCGACCAGCGAATGCAGAAGATGGATGAACCACGGGCAGGAAGGCGACGAGATGTAGATACACATCTAACACGCTCCAAGTCAGCATTGCAATTCTATGATTCATTATTGTTCGGAAGGATCGTGGACACGCACTCGGGCTAGTCCTGCTTGTCGGCTAGCGTGGTCCGCCGAAGGACTGAAGAGCAGCTCGTACAGCTCTCCAAGCTCCCCTTTGCTCCCCCACGGTACTCTTCTAGGCCCTCTCATCTTACTTGTGTGCTTGAGTTATAGTCGAGACGGTATATACAGTTCAATCAGGTTAGACACAACGACCAGCGAAGAAAGCAACTTTTGATATTTGGTCGCACATGCAATGTGGAGGTCAAATCAGAAATTTCATTTGCTTCCGTACACAAGGTTGATATATCAAAAACTGCTCCTTCGCATGCCGCGCACATCAAAGAATGAACATTCATAAATTACAAGAGACATATGTACAGAAGTAACCAGGCATATGCGCCGGCTGCGTGGTGGTGGAAGTAAGATGACTCGTTACTACGTTTTTGTTTTGTTTGTTGGTATGGGGGAGTAGTCGATGTCATCTGAGGGGACCGGTGAAACCGTCCAGAATAGCGCGCACAGCAAGCGACTCAGGCGACGTGGTACCGCCAGTAGTCCAGTGGACGGGAGATCGGTCAAATCTGCATGTACAAGTGTGTCAGTAACAATCAACTGAGCATAAGCCACATAACTTACCCGTTGAATGTGCTCGCCGCACAGAGAGTGTAGGCGCCCATCTCGGTCCATCCGACCCAGTCGCCCACATCCATGCCCTGAGGCAAGTCCACCAGCTCTCGCACGCAGTCAATGGAATCGCAGGTAGGGCCCCAGACACTGGTCTTCTCCGTCTTGGTGTAACCCATCTGTACCGGAAGGTCCACGTCGAGGTGGACGTTGGGTGGCGCCGGGAAGGGAGGGACGACCGAAGTGAGCTTGTGCCCAATGCTGAGTGGGTGAGGGTGGACGATCTGGTGGTCGAACATGATGCAATTGAACGAGCCGTACACGCCGTCGTTGATGTAGTACATGACGTCGGCAGTCTTGGCGCCTTCCTGCTCGGCAACTTGCGCGGTAGAGGGGCCAGCCTCAACCTCAGTCTTTGGCGCACGTCGGCACGCAATGATGGAGGTCGCAAGAGTGAACGCGCTGGAGACGAGGAATCGTCCAGGCTCCGCGATGATCCTGATACCGCTGCTCTCGGGGAAGTAGAGGTCGAAGCTGTCGCTAAGCACTTGGGTCATCTCGGCGAAGGTTTCGCTTTCGAAGCCGCCGCCGATGTCGAGCAGCTTGAATTTGAAACCTGCTTCCTTGCCCATGTCGAATACCTTCCTGGATCGCCAGACGGCGTCCGCGAACTGCATAGGGTCCTTGCACCCACTTCCGACGTGGAAAGAAACACCGATGACATCGAGGCCAAGCTCGCGAGCGATTCGGAGAAGACCCGGGCAGGAGTCAAGAGGTGCGCCGAACTTGAGTCCAAGACGGCATAACGACTTGGAATCGTCGGTAAGAATGCGCAGCACCAATTTGGCGGTGGGGTAGATTCGCTTGATCTTGTACAGCTCGTCCGCATTGTCGAAGGTCATTTTGCTGACGCCCTTCTGCGCCGCGTTCTTGATGAAGGACGCAGGCTTGCAAGGGTTGGCGAAGATGATCCGGTCCGGGGAGACAGCAGACGGCAGCGAAAGAACCGAGTTGATTTCTGCCGATGATGCGCAATCAAAGTTGACACCCATGAGCGACAGGAGGTGCAGCACAGGAGGCGAAGGGTTGCACTTGGCTGCGTAGAAGACCTCTACGCGAGAGCCAATTGGTGACGCTCTCCATGTCTGCACAGCTCGGTAGACAGAGCTCAGATCCGCGGCAAAGAATGCTGATTCGTCCACGTCGAGGCCGAGACGGTCGACGATGAGCTTCTGCGTCAACTCGAACGTGGTGTCGTCGGAGACATCGGCGAAAGCGGGATGCTCTTCGTCGTAGGAACAAACGCTTGCAGCGGCGGTGAGGGGAGGAGTAGGAAGCGCGCGTTGAGGGATGTAAGGGACAGAGGCTTCCGGGTCTACGACCTTGATAAGGTCCGAGACAGAGGGTTGAGCGCAGATATTTCCATGCTCGCTCCAAGTAGGCCTATCGAGAACAGGGCTCTCGACCGGCGTGATGTACTGCTGAAGGGTGACAGTCGCCATTGAGATGGACGTTTTAAGGTTGCGATTGCTGTTGTGTTTTGGTGGCTTTAAGTGGCTTGGGGGAGGGCGGTCGTCCGTCGTCCCGGGGGAGGTTTATGGCCACCTATGAGGGGAAGTCACATGTTAACGGCAGCTCTTGAGACTTGCATCGATGCGCCAAGCTCCTGTTGCTATCTATCCTCCGTCCACCATGTCCCAAGCAGAACTCGATCTTCACATCTAACCGCTCGCCGCTCTTTTATCGGAGAAGATTTTATGCCAAAACTCACAGTCAGGGTGCAACGTGTCGGGATCACACGTGCTACGCGAGAGAGGGTGGGTACGACGGCTTTGTCGAACGCCTTTTAGGTGTGACACCAATCGAAACAGTGAGACGAAGTGATGATTCGAGTAGAAACGAGAGAGGAAAGTGAAAGTGAAAAGCGATGAATGGGTTGCTCTCGCAGTGGCACTGGCTGTGGCAGCAGCAGTGAGTGAATGACGATTCCAACGAAAAGCATTTGGGATTAAATCGGATTAAATGAAAATATAATGGTCGAATGGAATAAAAAGGGTCGTGCACAGACCCCCCTCATACTCGGACTGCGTCATTGATCTTGTGCGTGGCACGTGCAATGACACGCACCCGACACGCTAAATGACACCAGAAATTGCCATCATCCCATCTTCCAACAAATCACATGCGATATCCCCGACCAGCGCGATACATCGGTGGGCTTATGGGCTAGGTGATGGGGCCCGCCTGCTGAGTATGCCATGCCACCATCGACAACTAAGCTACTGTTGACCGTGATATGTTCTCACTGGTGGTTCCCCGCGGTACACCTCACCGTGATACTCGCACTCTGAATCCTTGATCAGTGTTACTCATCAGCCTCGTACAGTGCAGCGAGAAGTTGAGGGATAAAGCCATCAAATCAACTTTCCTCGTGTGCCTTCCGCACAGATTTCCCCCACTTGGACCAGTCCAAAGGAAGGGAGGCGCACTAGGCCAAGATAATTCACTGGTGGCGATCAGAGGCACGAGCCTCCATTGCAACGTGATGATCCACGAGTGTGGCAAAAGCTATATAATAGAGTAGACTGCTCGATGCAAGTGATGAACATCATCACTCCTATCAGTCCACGATTCATACTCGTCCCCCTCACCACTGCACACAGCTCAACAAGTATCTTCACATCGTCTGGCCGCTCGTCTCAGCCGTGTCAGCCGTTCTCAACCTCACTCACGGCCGCGTCATCACCATATCTGACCTCGCAAAATGCACGTGCTGGTACGATGACGATGCACACTTGATCGTGCGCCTAGCAAGCAAATCTGCAAGGTCTCTCATCAGTATCGGAGCTGATCCAGTCATACATCCCAAATTGGATAGTTTCCAGCAAGCAGAAAACGACGCTCGATCCTCGTCTTGATCGTCACCGCGAATCACTGAGGAAGAGGCGTGATCAGCGTCCTCCAACACAGCTTGATCGGAGATGTACGCCATCAGCGACGACGAATAGCATCAACATGGGCATCGATCGAAATGTTCACAAAGTACATCGTACCACATTTCGGAGTGGCCTTCGTAGAAGCGTCGATGAAGTAGATAAGTATGATCACATCGACAGTCTCTTGAATCAGTTGTATGCTTCACATCGCTCGACCAGAAATATGCTACGCCTCTTCCAGCTCACCTCGACTCTGGTCCTACTCTCGCTACCGAGCGCGTCATCCATCCCTACCTTCACACCTCGCCGGAACAACGGTAATGGACTAGGAACACCCCAGAACGGAGTTCAGCCCATCGCTTGTGTATCGGGAGATACGTTCAGCACGCTCTACGAATCCAGTACGAACGCGAATGTGTCATTCACTTCGTGCAACAGGACGGTGTGCGCTGTGAGCCATGCGCTAAAACTGTCTCGTTTCGTGATCAGACGGCAGCGCTAACTAGCCTTGTCGCTAGATCACCTGTCGAGCCGATGGCGCCAATTACGCCTACTATCTCGACTCCGACTCGGAATGCTTCTGCGGCGATGTCACCCAGTACCCTACTTCGGAGCAAGTGGTGACTGGCAACGACTCTGTCGGTACCTGCAGTACATGCGACGCCAGCGTGAGTCCTGAGGATGTTATCACTCGAGACTGCCTTGTCCATAGCCTGCTAAGCGGAGTGGATCTGACACGCGACCCAGGTCGACTACCTCCATTCCCCCTTCATGTTCGAAGGATGCTACGCCTCCCTCAACCTGACCGATTCAGGCTACGATGCTCCGCTGTTCAACACTACCACATCCACCATGGAGGAATGTACGAATGTCTGCGAAGCGTACGTTTTCGAATTCGGTACGGTGGCCATCACCCCTCAACTCGATCAGGTCACTGGCGTATATGATTTCAAGTGCGATTGTTATCTCGGTTCTGTCCTTGGTGCGCATTCCGCCGATTGTGGGCCGGATACGATCTCGAGGTATTACAGTGTTTACCAATACTGAGGCGCTCGGAGGTGAGTCGTACTGCTATCAGCTTGCTTGACTTGCGCTCAGGTCTCGAGAAGGCTAAAGTCACGCGACGCTTGCAGGATTCCGTGACGAGATACTGTACGCAGGACAATTGCTATGGACATCATCGTGATGATCGGTGCTTGAGACTGGTGTAGCTTTGTGCTCGATACGCTGCTACTTATAATGGACAATGCCATGACGCCTATGCTATGCAACTGCCATTTGTGCTTGAGTACCTCAGCCACGCTGAGCATAATATGCCACAACGCGCCACGGTATATCGAAGGACGCTAAAACAGTTGAGCGAACTTTGCCCTGAAAAACAGGGACCGAAAGGTAGAAGGCATCGTTTCATCTTTACCTTTTACCCATTAATCTAGTGCCTCGACTAAGTCCTAACGACAAAGCTGTACTCGAGTACTCCTGCATCTCGTCGGAAGCACAATAATGCACCGGCCTGACGCGCAGGCAATGATGATCACAGACGTGGAGTGGACGTGGACGTGGTCATGGGATGGACCATGAAACAACGGGGTCAAGATGGATAGCATGGCTTTTAGTGCCGTGTCAAACGCGCTAGTGCTAGTGAACCAGGGGATTGCAGCATAGCGGATCACAGGTCCACACAATTACAGGTTATGGTGATTGTGATTATGTTGGGTGAAGATGGGTGATGGGTGTTGCTGTCACGTTCAAGCACACTCTACCGATGCTAGTACCCCTTTGAGCTCGCCAAGCTCGCGCTCGTACTACCAAAGAAACAAACAACATGCATGACCCCAAAGTTGGATGACGGGTCGGGTTGGTATAAAGACAAAAAGAGGTTGATCTGTTCACTTATTCTCCATTCTTTGTTCTCTATTTCTCTTCCCCATCACCGTTCTGCCTTTCTTGACCAATTCATTCCTTTCCCCACTCGATACTTTGATACTCGCTCAGTATCTCACACTCGCACTCACGCTCTTTCACATTTATTACTGATAATCACCTCCAAAACTACCACTAGCACAATCGCAATGCTACCCCTCATCCTCCTCTCAGCTACTGCCTCCCTCCAGCTCCTCGTGAGCGGAGCAGCCCTCGACCCCGTGTACAGGAGGAACGAAACCAACCCAGGCGGGATCATCGTCAACGCTACTTACAGCGCTACCCCTGGTACCGCTGTTTTGTTGAGCAGCGCTACCATCAGCGCTACCTCGACCTACACGAGCACCGCTGCCAACGCCACTTCCACCGCTGGCGCGACGGACAACTCCACCTCGACCGAGTTCATCGCATGCGTTTCGGACTCTTCCATCGCTAGCTTGATCTCGACCGAGGGCTTCAACTCGACTGATCGGGACAGCTGCAGCGTGAGTAAAAGCCCCACGTCCTTCCTCAACTTCATCACATTATTGTTGGCACATGTGCTCTTCCCTCAATCCTTGTAAACCGATCGTTATCCTTTTTTGCCGCATGCTGACTACCGCCGTTCCTCAGGACACATGCGTTGCCGAAGGCACAGAGCAAGTCGCCTACTTTGACGACGCCGAGAACCTGTGTTACTGCGTCTCAGCCGACGAGGCGCCCGATTCCGGTGACGTCGTATACGCTGTTGACGAAGAGGGCAACTGCCGTAGCGCAGACGATGCATCGGTGAGTGATTAATCCTGTGCTTCGCACCCTTCTGGCCGATCGACAGGTCCACTATTGTGTGCCCACGTTGAGTACTCTACAGTCGCTGACTCGCCGTCTTGATTCCAGGTCGAATACCTCTACGCCCCGTACCCGTTCTCGGACTGCTACTACATCGTGAACACGACTCTCGCCAGCGCCCTCTTCTCCGTCTCGTCGCCCATAGACTGCTTCGACGGGTGCACCGACAACTCGACGCTCACCTCTACCCAAACCGTCGGCGTTCGTCCTCAGCTCAACTCGTCGACCAAGGAGTTCGAGTACCTCTGCAGCTGTTATCCTATCATCGTCGACGGGTCTCTGGAGACCGAGTGCGGCTTTGGCACCACCGCGATTTACCACGCCTAAGTCATGCGTCAGTGCATCATGGCAGACGAGGAGGAAGAGCGTCGGGGTAAGTCATGTCAAGCTACACTGTTAGGCTCGATGCATAGCTGACATGACTGCTTATAGCTGTGCCCTGGTCTCAGAAGTTCAAGTAACACACGACTGTATATATCGAGGTGATGACCAGTCTTAAGCAATATTCAAGAATCGGACACTGTATGCATATGAATCCAAGCATTACAAATGTAAAACATAGATTTTGTGATTCATCACAAAAGGAGCGAAACCTGCATTGTCTTTGCTGGAGTACAAATTGGATGCAGAACCAGACATTGACGCGGACGGGAGCGGAGGTACTTGCGGATAAACAGCTCATCGGCGCGGATAAGAGTATCATGTGCTTTCCTGCCGCTTTACCAAATTGAATCGACTGACAGGGTAGGAGATGCCAGTGCCGCAGAGTTTATATGCGCGAAGCCGAAGATTCTGCTTTTGCAGAGAATCAATTGCGTCAGATGTGGGATTGTAAGATATGGCGACACGTTCTAGGCTTTGGGGCTTGTAAGGGCGCGGCTGGGAAGTTCAGGGATGTGATAAACCGCATGCAAAGGGTCTCTCAGAGAGACTACCCAGACTGACTCACTGAAGAATTAGCTGCTAATCGCACATCGCTTCGCCAGGTGTGCAGGCAAGCGAGCAAGGCAGTGAGAGGTTGTCACGAAACAAAACTTATAGACTTACCGATAGCCCCGCTGTTTCGCAGCGTGAACTCAATGCGATGCGATGCGATGCGATGCTCTGCCGAGCGAGGCGGGACAGAGAAACGGATTCTCCTGCGTGTCTCGTTGCGGCAATAGCTCTGCAACGGTAGATTGAGTTTGTCTGATAGATAGGTAGAGGGAGTCTGGATGGATGCATTGTACCGCACCGTACCCTTACCGCAGCTGGGCAAGCAGATCAGTCGTATCAGCAGGTACTCGATTCAATCCGCCGTACCAAGTTCTGTCCCCACTTGTTGTCCACTTTCTTTCATCTTTGCATCTCGGCTGGCTGGTATCAATCGTATCCCGCACCGTACGCTCTTATCACTTCGTCATTGCAGCTGGAATCGATCCTCCCACATCCGAAAAGGGACAAGGGCGGGAAAGGTTATAGGTTATACTGAGTACCGCAAATTGCCAAATCAAATCGCTGGTACAAGCCAAAAGCTTCACGTCATTCTGGTCATTATTTCAATTCTTGCTAGTTAGCTAGTTAGTTGCTTCCCACTACCCGCCAAAGCCTATTCCAACAGTACTTCACCATCCAATCGACCCTTGTCGTCTGTCCTGCAACATCGCATCGCTCCCTTATCAAGGTTCTTCTCATATACTCGCTTTTTCGTCCATCATCTTCTCATAGTGAGGGCCTTTCTTGAGTAGACCACTTTGACCTTTTCCACCTTGGCGTTGGCGCTGCTTCTCACCACCTTTATTTGGTGATTTCTTCCACCTTGACATCACGCTTCTCTTGCGCCTACCCTTTCCTTATCGGCAGTCGACTCCTTGAGACGACCTCGTCACCGACACCAAAAGCGTTGCAATCGCTTTTCTTGTGGATTCCCACTCACCATCTTGGTTCAATCGTCCGATTCGGTCCGGTACTTGCCGATCTGGCACCACCCATCCTTTATCGCGACTTTCTAGCCCAGAAGCGGTTCTCATACCCCGCTTACGACTTTCTTGCTTCCCTTTTGACCTGAGAGGTCGGTCTCGCCCACGATGCCATCAAGATGGATGTCGAGCCATACGGGCTCTTTCATGGGCTCCACACCCGGGTCAGCTGCGTCTTCCCGCCCGTCGTCCCGAGCGTCATCTCCCACTCGCGCCAACCGGCCGGCGAATATCACACTTCCCCCTCGCAGGCGCGATGGTACAATCGATTCCACCGATCCATTGAACGACTTTGCCAGCACCCCGAACAACGACAACCCTCCAGCGGCATATGACACAGGCTCATTGAACTCGGCGACCACCCCAGCAACCCCAGGCATGTGGGGCGGCTTCAACACTCCAGGCCTTGTCACTCCAGGTTACACTTCAGGCGCTGTCACCCCGGGAGGCAGCTATCTGTCACACCACCCAGTGGAGATCATCTTGGACTCGGAGCACCTCGTCATGCGCGGCCAAGGCGGAGATATGAATCCGGCGTATCTCTCGGGAAGGGTGGAGCTCAACCTTGCAGAGTCTACCAACATCAAGGAAATTACCATGCACATGGTTGGCAAAGCCAAAGTGCAATTTGCTGATGGGTACGGGTGAGATCCTTGACTGTCCGGCAAAGGCCCAATGTTGCTCTCTAACAGCTGATGTCCCCTGTCCCTTTCGCAGATCGTCGACAAAGAATCATCACTTCACCCACAATGTTGCTTCCCACG
The DNA here is from genome assembly GCA_026538355.1 of Cryptococcus sp. GC_Crypt_5. Taxonomy (NCBI): domain Eukaryota; kingdom Fungi; phylum Basidiomycota; class Tremellomycetes; order Tremellales; family Cryptococcaceae; genus Cryptococcus; species Cryptococcus sp. GC_Crypt_5. The sequence continues at coordinate 53,622 of JALPBZ010000076.1, forward strand.
ACTGGTCATTCTTACAGGGAGCCAAGGGCCATTCCCACACCTTGAAAGCCGGCTATCACTCGTTTCCCTTCTCTTTCATGCTCGACGGCAACCTTCCTTCTTCCTTGAAAACGTACACCGGTGACGCTATCATCGGCTACAAACTCCGCGCCATCGTCGTGCGTTCTGGTTTCGCCAGCAACTTTTCAGCGACAAAAGATTTCACCCTTGCCAGAATGTATACCCCTGAAGCCCTCGAGTTCAACCAGACCCTCGAGATAGAGAACACTTGGCCCGGCAAGGTTATGTACTCCATCACTCTCCCTTTCAAGGCTTACGCTGCGGGTGATGATATCCCGGTCAATGTCAAATTCATGCCCTTGGCCAAGGGTGTCAAAGTGACACAAGTCGTATCGGTTGTCAAAGAATACACACTCGTTCACACTCGACACTCCTCTCATCCCGACACCCGAGTTGCTGCCTGTGTCAAGCACGAGATCCGCAACAATCAGGCTGTTGAAGTTGCGTCCGAGCCAGTGAGGCCACCAAGCCATTGGATAGAGTCATTCCGAGCGCTTCACGGCGCAAACACGCCATTGCCTGCTACTCGCGCTCCTTCAGCCAACTATGGCCCACGGCCCTCCGACAGTTATTTCCCTACGACCACACCGGCCGAAGGCCAAGCGGTTTCAAGCTCCGGGGCCGGACTTCCATCGAACGCCGTCGCTGGGTCCTCAACTGGACAATTAGAAGACGAGGAGGAGACGATAGGCGATGGGGAGGTCAACACCAGTTTCTCTATCCCGATTCCACCATGGGCCACGCCTTCGCATTCGATACATCCAGTCTTTGTCACACACAAGCTCAAATGGTCTTGCTCAATCTCCAACCCGGACGGACATGTATCGGAATTAAGGTGTGCCTTACCGATCATCATTCTGCCAAACGAGTTATTGGACGAGGCTCGTGCTTCGGGCGCCAGCACCCGTGGATTGCTTTTCGGCGGTAACGGCGATGAGCCTCCAGTGGATCTACCAAGCTACAGCAACCACGTGTACGACCGTATCGCCATTGCCGACAGTGGTAGCGCTACCGGATTCGTACCTCGATCCGTGAATGCTACTCCACTGCATTCGCCACACGACGAGACACCGCCATCACGCAGTAGACCGCCTTCTCGGCCTGCATCCCCCACGCGCGGTCTCAGTCATGTCAGCGGCACCTCATCATCATCCCGTAATACCGATGGGGTAACTCCTGCAGGCGAAGTACCGCCACGACGACAGTTGTCGCAGTGGGCAGATTCCGAGCTACTCATGTCGCTCGGCGCGTTGCAGCACAGTAACAGCAGTTCGCCCAACGCCACGCCCCCGGATTCCCGCGCACCTAGTCGCCCACTCAGTAGGCGAAACAGTCGTTCTGGGAGGAGCAGTCGGCCGGGCAGTCGAGCGGGTAGTCGCGCGAGCAGTCCCGAACGTCAGTCTTCGTCCTTACCAGGGAGTCATCAGGAGGAGTCACACGTGAGACCTGGCAATGAGAGGCGTTCTACTGGAGGCTTCCACGGTCTCTTCCACCTGCCGCTGAAGCCTATGAAACCCCTATCACACATTGGCAATCGAACGATCCTCCGGAATGGCTCTCACACGAATCTGCCAGGTGCGGGAGATGCTGGTGGTGGGATGTCCCGTCAAGGCTCTTCGACCACTGTGAACACAGCGGGATCGAACGGTACCAGCGGCACTTCAGGCGGGCCGGGAGATCGGACACACGTATCCTTTGCGCCGCATGTCACTCGCGTAGATGCTCATTCTGCTGATCGCAGAGGGAGCAAGGGGCCCAGGTTTTCAATCGAGGGACCTGAGACGCCGGATGGTGGAGAAGATGAGGAGGAAGATCCGCTCAGCCAGGTGCCTTCTTACGCCATCGCCTCGCGTGGCTTCCTTGGCGGTGGTGTAGTCCCCATCGATGTGGGATTACCGACATACGATGTTTCGGAACAGTTGATGCAGAGGTCAAAGAGTGGAACCGATCTTACCAATCAAGATACAAGCGGACTCATAAGACCTAAAAGCGATACGGCGCTCGTGCAACTTGGTGCGCAGGCTGCCGCGGAAGCAGAGGAGCGAGCGGCCGAAGAAGCGGCGCTGGACGGCGAGAATGGCCAGTAGATCGTAGGACACGGATTTGCGTTTGGCTACAAGCATTTCGGAACACAGAGGACTGAACACGGATGTAGGGCTACTTTCCGGATTGAATATAGATATACATAGAACAATGAATGTGCGAGTATCATATATCTGTATGGTGTTCTATAATGATTGGGCGCTACAGTGAGGCGAGAAGCTAAGAGCGGAAGACACTTGCGCCTGAATCGTATTTCCTAGGTTCGCCAGCTGGGTCCCAGTCGACCATCCCCCCCTGATCATAAGAGAAGCGGATAGCGCACGCGGTATTTCTGGCTTTCGGTATCCACTCGATCTTATGGCCTTTTGCTTCCAGTTTCAGCTTTTGATCTTCGCTGAAGCCGTGGACAGTACGACTGTACGTGGCTCCTTGCTCTAGTAAGGTGACATTGGGCAAGATCTGATTATGCAGTCTGGCCTTGTCCAAAGCCTGAGTCGCGGTGAGGTTGTACGCTAGGACGCCAAGAGCGACTTGGGCGTTGGTGGAGATGATGGTGCTGCCGCCCGCTGCGCCGCCTGCTAGGACCACTTGGCCGCGGTCGTTCTCGATGATGTATGGGCAGCTGGACGATAGAGGTCGTTTACCACCGTGTACTGCGTATCGTGCTCAGCGTCCTCCTCATCAAACTTCCAGAACATACTGCTCAAAGCTAAGAACGCAGAGGAGGACGCCACTCACCATAGTTCGCGACTTGCGGCTCGTACCCAAACGCATTGGTTCGTCCCTCCACTGAGAAATCATCCATGGAATCATTCAATACGAACCCATGACCTGGGACCATGATCCTCGACCCCCACCCAAGTCCTACAGTCGTGGTGATAGAGACCACAAGACCGTCCGAGTCGGCGACTGTTATATTCGACGTTCCGTGGTCTTCCACTATCTCCACTCTGCGACGAATGACAATACCCGAAGGTGTCAGCACACTTGTTAGGCAGAGACAGTCGGTCAGCTGATCAGGGAATGGAGAATTCTACGCACTTTGGCGGTTTGTAGTAGTCTGGCGGAAACGTTCTCCCATCGTCGATCATCCTTGCCCGCTCGGCCAACTTGTCAGCCCGAAGCCACTCTCGCTGCTTTTCCTCTAGCCCAGGTACATATGCCGGGTCGCCCAGAGCGGTTCGCTGCCCATAGGCGAGCTACGACGGGTTTGTCAGCGTCACACAACTATAATATCATGTCGTCTCTGACTATGATGATGATGTATGGAATGGGCGACTCACGCGCAACGCCTCTGTTAGCCGATGCAGGTCTAGACTGTCTCCGGGGTCCGTGGGTGAGTAATGCGATAAGATGCCCATTGCTGATAACCACACTGCGCCCGACGCGGGAGCCGGCGGCGCCCAGAGTGTATAATCTTTGTACCGAGTGGAGAGCGGGGTGTTCCAGCGTGGTCTGTAGTCTGTCACAGCAGTAGCGGCGCGACAGATCAGCTTCTTCGTTCGTGTTTAGAAGCTTCTGAATGGGCAGTGAGAAGAACCAGAGGGTGGAAGTGAGAAGAGCGAGAACAGCACGAGGAGAAGAGGGAGAAAAGAGGAGCAAGAAGAGAATCTCACTGGCTAGATCATCAAGACTTATCAACCCCCCTCTATCCCGCACGACGGCCACGAGCGCCCGCGCAATCTCACCCGTATAGAATACATCGGCGCCGCACTCCGCTATCTGTCTGAGAACACGAGCGTATTCTGGCCGCCGATATGTCGTTCCGACGTCTATGGCTTTGCCGTTCACCAAGTACTGCACGGCGAAATTTGGGTCTGAGGACATCCATGATGATGTTTTTGATGATGCTGATGATGATGAGGCTGAGCTTTGATTTAAAACCGTAGTGAATGTCGACGTGATCATCTATTCGTCATCCATCACACAAGGAATCCATCAGCTCGCTGTCAAACTTCAATGAGAACAGCACTGCGCCAAGACCAACAGAGACCAACGCACGAGATGCAGATCCCTGCCGACCGCCACGCCCCTCTCGGCAATCTCGATACTCCCCTCAAAGAGCTCGCGCCATGCGAGTCGACCATGCCGCCGATGTAGTTCCTCCAGTCCCCGCAATTCGCCCGGGACAGCCACGGCCGCTCCGCCTATCGAAGTGGATACGTTAGGATTTCGGTAGAATTCCGACGAGGCTGCTGCCTATTCCGACGCAGTGTATCAGCTATGTTGTCTCTGATACCTGCAGTACAGCTCTGCTCGAGAGCTAGCTAGTCTTATGTGTAGGCCGGAGGAAGTAGGGAGGTAGAAAAGTTGATAAGAGATAGAAACGTACAGGCGCAACATGTCTGAAATCTAAACTCTCATACCTCCCATTAGGCAGACGAATCAACGCGAATCCCCCTCCGCCAATATCCGAATGATACGGACAGAGCGTATTGACAGCGATGACAGTAGCTATTATAGCGTCGACCGCATTCCCGCCTCTGGCCAAAATGGACTTGCCAATGTCCGACGCCAGTTGTGATTCGCTCGTTACTGCGCCTGACAGCAGTGCCCGGTTTTCTGATTTTACACCTCGCAGTGCCCCGTTCGAACTGTCTCCATATCTGCTATCGCCATCGCCATCGCCATACGTTCCCGAGTAAGCTGCGAGGTCGGGCTTGATGTCCGTCGTGTGTCCAGCAGGCCGAGGTGCGGGCAGGGGCGCAGGCGCAGGGATGCTCGGACAAGGACTCGATTCCGACGAGCCCATCTCTCCTGTCACGCGAGTAGCGGACGACATGATGGATCAATCTATCCGTCCTTTTAATTCCTTTGTTAGCCAGCCAAGCAATAATCCGCTGCGATAGTGACGCTGATGTTGATGATGATAGTGAAGCGAAGCGATGCGAGCGGCGGAACCGAGTAAGGACGGAGCCGAACAACGATTCTCTGAATTGCTTCACAGCTTCACAGCTCCGCTGTCCCGCTCAGCCAAGAAATACTCGTACCTTTTACCTTACAATCATGCTTATATCACCTCGTCTCGGCGAGATCCGATTTTCCGAGCTTCCCAGCCGCTCACGTCATACATGCGGCTCTCACAGGGACAATATCACATGTTCATGCGCAACAACATACGTGATAATCCAGTTCGATACATCCTTTTCTTTTCTTGCTACTCTTTTGGACATACACAAAGCTTGTAATTTACTCGACTAGATGATACAGATGTGATCTCACGCTTTCCGAATTTTGGTTTTGATGATAGCTACAGTTGATATACTTTTCTCGAGGTGAATCTGACGAGGTGAATCTAACGGCAGGGAATAAGGAACAAAAACAGGATCATTGAGCAATAGGAAAACAGTCTCTGACACGCGTCCATTCCTACGCTTCACTGCTCCAGTGTGGATCATAGACTGGTGGGCCCAGCCTCAGAGCTGAACTGCTGAGAGCCGTTGGGCGGCAAAGCCCAGTTGGGATAAAACATGGACGCCGATTGAGTAGGCATCACTGGAATCTGGTTGTCTGTCCCCCACTTCTGCTGCTGCTGGTGGGAGTGACCAGTGACGCCATGAGCTACACCCATGGGTGGAGCAAACAGTGCTGGGTCGAGGTTCAGAAGCGCGGGATTCGACCCCGAGGTCGAGCCATAGGCAGAATACTGATGAGCGGTGTCCTCGTCGAACAAGGTAAAGCTCGACCTCTTGCCGGCGTCACCGATCAAAGTCTGACTAGCTAGACGTTTGTTGCCAGGGCGCGCATCTGCACCTGCGACACCATACTGCTGACCTCCACGGGTCGATGTAGGTCTTTGGTGGCGGGCACTGAGCTGAGCGTTGCTCTGCGATGGCGCTGGGGCGTGCGGACTGAGGCCGAATGACTGAGACAAGTTGAAGCTTGGCACACGTTCTGGCGCAAGTGTCTGCTGAAGTGCTGAGGAGTGTTGCACCACACTGGGCAGCGGTCGACCGCCTTTGTATGTCGAAGGAGGCAGCATCGAATTGCTGGCGGAGGTAGGAAGTACTTGAGACGCTTGAGGCGATCTACCAATCTTCGACCCCGGTTGTGACTGCAAGCTAAAGGACGATTGACGCTGCTGGATCTCTTTGCTCCACTTGCCGACGTCAGGGTTATCAGAGGACATGGATGCCGACGAGCCTTGCTGAGCCTGGTGAGTGGGAATGTATGACTGTTGTGCCTCTGTGGGTTTTGGTGTCACACCGTTCAAGAACGTGGTGAAGAACGCTTGTCCATTAATCAGAGGAGACTGCAAATCCGGCATTGAGTTCGACTTGCTGAGCGTTCGCTTGCCCATCCCGGGTCGCGGAGTAACCAAAGGCGCAGCGGTCTCCATGGCGTTATAGCTCTCGCCCGCTGGGGTCAAACCCGTCGTTGGCTCGGTCATAAACAGACGCCACAAGTCCTTCACATCTGACAAACTGGGAATCTGTGTCGGTTCCGCGGCCTCCCCGATACCGGCTAGAGTAGGGAATGTAGGACGTTTCTGCGGTAGGTGGTGATGTTCAACCTGGCTGTTGTACGGCTCTGGAAGAGGAATAGTCGACATCCCGCCGCTTCTACTGGGATCTTGAAGCGACATCTGCGCCATAGCGTTGGCCCATGCGCTCGCGCTCGATCGCCGTCGATGATGCCCTTCGGTAGTGTGAAGTTCATTCAAGCTGTACGTCGAGTTCGCGGAAGAAGAGAAATCAGAGATATCCCCGCCATCGGTCGAGAAGCTGAGCCGGCTTTGCGATAGACTATCGTTTTCAAGGGGCTGAGTGAATTGATAAGTCTGCCCGGTCATCATATCAGAGTTGACGTTAGAGCTGAAAGGTAAGCTCTGGGTCGAGATTGGCGAGATATCCGCCGAAATTGGAACTGTCGGATCGCTGTTGTGCGTTTGAAGCGCAGGTGCCAACTTCTTGTGCTGAACAGTGGTCTTCCATGAAGTAGGCGGGAATGTGCCGGCCATGTGGCCAAAGCTGGATCGCCTTTCAGCTGGCTCATCGATATCGGAAGGACTAGTCGTGTTGCTCGTCAAAGCTGGGGTTGGAGCCATATTGTTTTGAGGGGAAGATCCTTGCGACCGTGCCGGTGCAATGTTCTGCAAGTTGACCCCTGACTGTAGAGAAGCGGCCACTGTTCCCGGTGAATCGTGGAGCTGTCCAGTGATGTTGCCGGAAGAAGTGCCCACTGACATGGGCAAATGCGATTGGCCGGCATGGCCCTGAGTGGGCTGCCATGAGGCCGCCGACGCCGGTAGCGGCATCCCGGCGACTTGCGGATAAGTGTGCCATTGCCACGCATTAGCTGCCAACGCGGGGTTGATAACATTGGCGTTCGTGTTCGCAGAAAGAGAGGCTGTCGAGCCCTTCCGCTGAGCTGCATGTCCCGCAGGAGCAGTGCCGATGACAGGGCTGCTGGCCGTATTGGGTGATGATGACGTCTGGGAGTGAGGCGAGGCGGACGAGAGTGAAATGGCGGTGCCTGAGCCTGTCAAGCCCATCGGATACGATTGGTTCGGACCAGTAACGAGGGGATACCCGATAGTCTTCGCACGCTGAGGCTTGTTGTATGTGCAACCAAGGTTGCGGTGTGTGCAGCGTACTATACGACCCTTGTCAGCTGGCCAACTCCACCTCAGAGCACCTGTATCGAAACTCACAACAAGGGTCCTCGAAATCGCAGCGGACCTTGGAATGATTGCATTGGTCGCAAGCCCGCTTCTTGGCTGCCCACTCGTAGTTCATTCCTGCAAAACTCTGATTCTTGCTCATCGCGCTCATGCCTTGCTCCGTGTCCGCCATGTTCATCGGCACACCAGTGAAAGGGGTGTCGAATACTGGTATCTGAGAGTATGAGGTGTTGCCTAAGATAGCGTTGGGGTTGCCAGTACCTTGAGCCGGATCGACGAGGCCGGGTGGGTAAGGCATGCTGGACATGCCCGCGGACATAGGGTATACTTGCGTTTGCGTGGGGTGTGCGTTCCAAGTTGGGAGTTGTGCTGTTTGTGGTTGGGCGTTGCCAGCTAGTAGCGGGTGATGAGGGTAGATCTTTTGAGCTTGGAAAGTTGGTTGATTGAAACTTGCGCTCCGTGGCTTCTCGCGAGGGGTGGGTGGCTTCGGCACTGTCTCCTTTTTCGCTGACGATGGTAGTGATTGGCGCCGTACTTTACTACTGGCCCCAGCGGCCTTCTTCTCCGTCCCCTTTCCTTCTCCAGGTGGTCTATGTGCTTTATTTACATGTCGAGAAAGAAGGTCACTAAGAATCCGAACGTCAGCGATATGACGATTCATGATGCGTTCGGTCTATGCTTACCTTCGAGCAAATTTCAAAGGACATTCCTTGCACTCGTATGGTCTGTCACCGGTGTGCGCTCTAAGATGTCGACCGACATGCTGAGGTCTCGTGAACGTTGCCGAGCAGAGCTGTATGGGGTGTAAGGTGCATCAGCATGGTATTCGAAGGCGGAGGAAGGCTGTTAATGGAAGAAAGGTAGCGAGGTGGATGATGAGGTCACTCACGGGACAATGGTGGTCTCCTGCCATGATGTGGTGGAAGCGCTGGGACTGGCCGAGCGAGCCAGGACCGAGTACTGCCTATGTGGATAGACGGATGATGACGAGCTGTCAACGACAATGAGGTGTGCGTGGTGATTGATGGGATGGTAGACCGTAGACCGTAGACCGTAGATGTCGTTGTCGTTGTCGTGACAGAAATGTTGCGCAGGTGATGGAATGACAATGACAGCACGCGAGAGATACGAGTAATAGTAATAGTAGTAATGATAATGATTACGAGAAGTTGATACTCGAGTGACGGTAGATGGCAGATGGGAAATGGGAAATGGTACTTTGCTGTAAAATGGTTACGAGTGCTGGGTCTGGATTGACATGTGAGATGTGATTCCAGTATTCGCTGTTGTCTTCTGACTACCGACTAGTGACTATGATCGTGGTTGTCGGTTTGTCTATCAGATAATAGAGGGGGAGACGGCGATGACCCGGTTTATCGTCATTGAGTGACCCAGCATTCAGAGTAAAGCACTACTATAGTAGCTACTCGTAGTAAGTATACAAAGGATCGACTCTGCTCTTCTTGTTCGGTACGAGTGCCATACATAATACATACTACACGCTGATCAGGTCTCACCTGATGTCGTACGCTCTTACAGCCAGTCCATGCGCTCTACCGCTCTCTCTACCATTGCACTTTGGACACTAGTAAAGTCGCTAAGTGGCTTATACCACTGGTAGTAATATTCCATTCCCACTGCTCACACCATACCAGCAGCAAGCAGCAGCAGCAGCAGTAGCAGCAGTAACAGGATGAGTCACAGTAGCACGGGGAGAGGGAAGAGGGAAAATAAACATACTCGACTACTCATTCCACAGCAGATCAACCCACATGACGTCAGACTCGCTTTCTCACCGTCACCCTCCCTTTGATATATCCCAGATGTGGCACTTTGCTCAGGTCAGTCACATCACACATCATGTCATGCCGGAGACCCCTCGGCCGTCGGTTTTGCGTCAACCTGCATGCTTTCGCTAACAACCCAGTACGAGTACTCGAGTAGTCCGAGTATAGCATGCATCATGTTCTACCCGGATGCAATCTACCAACCATGCTATTGATTGAGCCGTCTTTGTTGTGCTGTCTTGCTGGCGCTCATGCCATGCGCAGGAAAACCAAAACAGGTATCGCGCTAATTGCCCGTTTAAATGAAATAATATCCCATTTACCCCTGATTCGAGGCCCCTCCTGCCAAATCCCCGTCCTCACACTTTGACCGCAGACCCATTCTCCTCCTCGCCCTCTCCCCCCCTCTCGCTCTCCTCCATCTGGATGTTCTTGATCCATGCACCTATCGAACCCCTGCAAAGCACAGCCATACAGTTTGGTTAGATTAGATCGGAATATTTGCACAGTCTGATTAAGAAAGTCGAGACCGGGCCCAACTATTTCACTTGAAACACTCACAAAAATCCTTCATGGCGAAGGAAACAAGCCCGCATCGTGCCTTTACTCCAGAAACGAATGGCGTACGACAACGTCGAGATCGTCGCCGCGTGACCTGTTCGGAGGAATCCAGACTCGTCAATAACAAGCATCAAATTTCGCATTATCGTCACAGACTCACCTCGAATGAAGCACCCGCCAAAAAAGACCTTGTCCAAGCCGTACTTTGCAGCGTTCATGTAGCTGATTTCAGCCGCCAACAATGGTCAGTCAAGTACTAACATATCAATATGACACGACCCGAATAAAACCACTCACGCGACATGACCAATGTTGTTACTGATTGCATACAGCAGACTCTTGGCGATATCCTCTTGACGGAACCGCTTTTTCCTCTCTGCTGGATTTGTGCCTTTCTTGAACACCTTGCCGAAAGACGAAGCGATGGTGGATGATTTCAGCCCGATCTTGCTATAGTCCGAGCCATAGATGTCGCCGACCAGCATATCGACCGCCGAGTTGTCACCTTGTTCAGACAGCAGAAGCATTTCTGCAATCAGGATTGTTAATGTATCAGCAGAGCTGCGACATTTCAGATATTTGGTGGCAGCTCACCATCAAAGCTCTCCGCTTCTGTCAGAAGACTTAGCAGACCCCACAATGTTCCTCCTCCCAACGAGGTCCCGCTCACTCGCTCGAAGCTACCGTCCTTGTCCACCTTGACGATACTGACTCCACTGCCGATATTCACAATCAGGCAAGGGAAGTGAGGTGCCAGTTCTTGCTCAGAGGGAGTGGGTGCAAATGTGACCTGATACGCTGGAGGCGTGGGAGACGGTCGTGGGAGCTCTGACACGGGGATGGTGAGTAACGGTCGCTCGCTCTGGTCCGGATGGGACACCTTGTACACCAATTCCTCGGAGAACCAAAAGACCTCTTCTGGCACTCTGGAGACGAAGCCTAATCCTAGAATAAGGCATTCCATTTCCTCCTCTCGCCGGACTTCGACTCCAAGCTCGGACTTTAAGCGGTCATAATACATGTGCGCTCCTCCGCCAGTCGCCATGACTTTGACATTGCGTTTCATGCGTTCGAGTGAAACGCGGTTGTGGACGGCAGATGTTGATATCAGGTCTTGAAGGAAAGTGATGAGGTCATCGATATTGTCCGTTTCGAAGCGGGCAAAATTGAGCAATCCTCCGGGCAGGGGGGCAGGTAAAGAAGATCTTCGCAATCTCGGATGAGAATTGATGGACGCAGCACTCGCTTTGAGAGGAGTGGGCACCGACATCTTGTAATCTTCGCTGAGGACGCCGGGCGTTAAAGCGCCGTTGACGGTTGGTCGGCGGTGTTCTGGTGGTGAGGGATCGAAGAACGCGTGGGAATGAGGGTTGAGGGATGGGGAATCATCGGGCAGCTTGTTTCGAGATGATGAGGCGTCCGCAGATGATATAGGTGCAGGTGGTTGAGCTACAGCTTGAGCTGGGGGTAGGAAGGGTGACGCAGGGTGCGAGGTCGGAGGAGTGGTTGATAGGGGGACATTGGAGCGAGTAAAATAGACCACTTTGGCTAGAGAGCCTCCAATCTATCATAACGTTAGCACATGCAAGTACTTGGGAGGGGATAAGCTCACATCTATTGCTATATGGGACACGGGCTCAATATAATGAGGCAAGTAAATACCACGAGAATCGCGGGTCTGGATGGCCTTGGTCAGCTTCGCGAGCGGACACGGTCGAATTGGAAGCTGACTCACCGCGGGTGACTCCTCTTGAACTATCTGCGCGCCTGTAGTATCGACCACTATCCTCCTTGCTTGTGGAATAGATATGTCAGGCATGGGTGATTGAGTTGGCATGATGTGGGGTGATCACGCTGCGCGATAATGTCCCCACTTATCCTGGTCAGACCCGACTGGCCATGTATCTCCTGCAGGCCCTTTGCTACCAGCGTTCACTTGCGGTCTGGTGATAGCACAGCACCAAAGGCACTTTGAGCTTGAGCTGAGGCTGTCCTCGTATGCCGTGAGTTGAGAGCAAGCGCTGACAAAGACAGCCAGCTAGTTCTGTCCGCGGGGGTTGACGAGTTGTGTTGCAGGAGGTCCCAGCTAATTATGAATGCTCTGACTGTCAATAGAGAGGGTCCGTTGCTCCGTGCTAGATGTTGATGAAAGTAGTGTAATTGCGACTCGAAAGGTAGACTAGATATAGAAACGAAAACAAGATGGGGTCGAACAAAGTGGATGGAATGGTGAACGGGACCCCGGCTATTTTATGCGAACAATATCCGTTTGATACCGAATATCCCGTTATTGTGGTTTACGCGGTATAACACGTCATGCGGTGCCTGAATACGGCTTTGGGCCCCAGTTCCGCGTGTCGGCTTGTACACACCATGTTGCTGTTACAAGTCTAGTCAGCTGTAACATACAATTACATTCGCGTCTCTTCCCTCCACTCTCAATCTCCTTGTCACCCTCAACCTCTACTACTGTCACTGCTACGTTTCTTCTTTCCTGACACAGTCTCCGCCTGCAGTCACTATGCCTCCTAAGTCCGCTTCGGAGGCGCCTGTCAGTCGCCGCTCTGCTCGGATCGCTGGTCAGCCTGCTATCCCCGCAGCTCTGTACGGGAACGGAAACGGCAATGGCGAGTCAACATCAAAGGCCAAAGACAGTAAAGCCACAGGCGGCAGCTCGAAGAAGGTGGGCGCAACAGCTGTATTGCCGCGTATTGTCCGAGGATCAAAGCTGATACGAGCTCGACTTGAACTCACGCAGCGCCCCGCCGAGAGTACCGCGACAAATGGGGATGCCAAGAAGACCAAGGCTCAAGCCTCCTCCAAGAAAGCAGCGGCATCCACTTCCAAATCCAATGGTAACGGCAATGGCAACGGCGTCAAGTCCGCTGCGCAAAAGGAGAAGGAGGCCGAGGCGCCTGCTTCTGCTCAGCCCACGACGGGGGCTCGAGGAAGGTTGAAGGAGGGCGACAAATTGCCCAAGATCACCTTGAAGGACAACAAGGGCACTGAGGTTGACGTGTCCACGTTGGCTGGAGAGAAGGGCGTCGTCATTTTCTTATATCCAAAGGTAAGCTGGCGTACGATCATTAACGAAGAGTACGCATAGCCAGTTGACCCGAATTGATGTGTAGGCAGACACGCCCGGCTGTACGACTCAGGCTTGTGGATATCGTGATCACTACGACGAGATCACCGAGTTTGGCTACGACATATACGGTCTTTCAAAAGATAAGCCTGAAGCGCAGCAAAAGGTCAGTGGACTCGTTCTACAATCAGTTGAATCAACCGTGCTGACATGTGTTGACGCGTTCTAATGTATCAGTGGGTGACCAAGAAGGACTTGAACTACAAGTTATTGTGCGATCCCGAATCCAAGCTTATCAAACGGTCAGCTGGCCGCGAGCAAATACCTAAGTGGCGCAACCAGCTGACCTCGCTTTCGTATTTCAGACTGGGCGCTTTTGTCGAACCTAACAAGTGAGCTATCAGGAATATCAGATTTGCCTATGAGCTGACAGTATATATAGCACTAAACGTTCACACTTCATCTTCGAGAAAGGCAGTGGCAAGTTGGTCGATATAGCACTGGGTGTGAAGCCCGTCAACGAGTAAATACTTCCTTGACCCTCAGTAAAAGACTTTGAGCTGACTACGACAATGTGACAGTCCTGACAACGTGATCAAGTTCCTGCAAAAGCACCACGCGTGATTGCTCGAATGCCAGTGACTTGAGGGAGATAAGATTAGAGCAGCAGCAGTGGACCAAGGCTTGCCGGAGCAGCCGTTGCAGGCTGGTCATCGGCGGCACCGATATGAGTGGTTATACCAGTGATTCGTACACACGACATGCGACGAACGTGATATGAGGTGTGGATTGTTCAGCGTACCAAGTTATACAGATTCCATTCGCTGTCTTTGTGGCTCTTATTGTACTTCGAATTGTTGTGTACGTGTCAGAGTTCAAGGCGCAACGACCAACGGTGTGAGCATTCGCGGCGACCTGCATGATCCGTAGTATAGTACTCGAGCGATGTGTAAGTCTGCCACATTCACGACGGCGCCATGACTGTCTGGATAGATGTGCCTATCCACGTTCGGATGAAGAAAGCTTTTGAGCAACAGGTCTTCGTCGTCGTCGTCGCCTTAAGAGTACATTAGCTAGAAGTGGAACAGCTACGGTATGGACAGACACTGAACGTGATCAGACTGCCTATAAGTACATGGAGTGTGGCGGGCCACTCGACATGATAGCCCTCGTAATGCTTTGCCACATTTGCGTGGAGATCGCGACAACGCATCGAAATGTATCGACTCATCCAAAGTAGACAACATCGCTTCCAGAGATGAACCAGGACATTCGATACAGGGATGATCAGGTGTGATCTCAAGGTGAATGAGAGACTCCTGAATGACAAGCGAGACAAGATGAATGATTGATTTTGAAAATTTGCATGAGAACACATAGTGTAGGTATAGGTAAACGATGAACGATGAACTACGAACGACGATCTGTAATAACGAGACAATCACTAGGTCAGCTCGCTGTCATCGATGAGACAAAGAAGACAAGAGAGAGAGCAGAGTGGTAGTTGTCAGAGGTAAATTATAAGGTAGCGTGGTTTTTTCAGCAGCGACGACGCGAGACGTCCTCAAGCCAAATGCACTCAGGTCATCAAGCGTTGTGGGTGGGGAGGTTGGGGTATTGAACGACGTCCAAGCGAGAACAAGGATGGATGATTCTCGGATTGAATCGATGGGATCCATGATGAAAATTTTCGCTGAATAGAAATGCATGCTCACCAAACTATGACCCGACTGAACGATCCGCTTGAAAATTTGCCTCGAGCCGCCAAGGAGTAGAGAAGAGCAATGGTACATACAATATGGAAAAGGGGGGAAAGAGCGTCGATCAGAAAGCCTGCCCCAGCCCACGACCCGCTCCTTGTCTTCCCCTAGAGGTCGACGAGTATGCGGATCGCCAGCTTCTTCGAAATTCGACCGCTCCGACCTCCTCTCGCGAGGAGGCGAAGGGCTGAAAAGGTCTCTGTGAAAGAGCGGGGCGGGTGACTGGATCATCACCTCGACGTGGAAAATGTGGCTAGTGTGGACTAGCAAGAAAGATCATTCGCTGTATTATTAGATACTGCAGAGTTTGATCATGAAGAAGAAGAAGAGAGAGTTGCGATTCTGTGCTGCCTTATATATGTCGCGATGCCGACAGAGGATGCTCGCTCGTCGACTTTCAACTTTTGCGCCGGGTTTACTGAAATTTTATAAGACCGTGTGTGGCAGTGTGGGTTCCGGTGTGCCTAACGAACCGGTTGGTGTGCCTTTCCAAGATAGTCATGCCAATGCCGCATGCGCCTAACTGCGTCCGTACACGTGACCAACCTCCACGTCCTCGTCGCTGCGGTCGCGAGCTGGCTGGCCTGACGAGCTGAGCGAGCTCTACAGCCTGTGCAAGAAAAGAGACGATGAAGCTGAGTTGAGCAGCTGCCAACGCCAACATAACATCCCTCACACGCACACGCAATGCTTGGATCTGTCAAGCGCACTGCGCTCCTCGGTCTTGCCGCTGTTCTCTACGCGGCCGCCTCTGTCTCCGCCAAGGGCGCGCTGGGCATCAAGGGCGGTAAAGTCTCCGTGACCTCGCCCGATGGCGTGAGCGACGCGACGTACTCGTGAGTGTCGCGCTGCGTTCGCACTCTATCTGTCAAAGTGCGATGTTACGCGGAGGCCGTACTAACACATACCCGTGGTACAGCTTGAAAGAGCCCGCGCCGCTGCCCCAGCCCATCGTGCTGACCGACGCATCAACGTTCAAGCTCACATTCGCCGTGGTGGACACGACGACAGGCGAGGGAGTTTACCCGCAACAAGCACATCTGCTCTTCGAGGATCTGAAAGGCGACGATGTAACGCTGCCCATCAGCTTGAAGTCGAATGGCAAGGCGTCTCTGACCATCGTGCGTCTACCTCCAACTTCTTTGTGACCACGCACGACTGCGCAGCACTAATGTTCTATTGTTTGCGTAGAACACGGCCAAACCCCATCCAGCACTATTACCGACCCACGGCACCTTCCAGCTTACCCTCCTCCTATCTTCCCTCGACTCCCTCGACCCACTTTCGTACCCGCTCGGCGAACTGACGCTTCCTCCCTCCATTCTCCAACCTTTACCAAGGAAGAGACACGATCTTCCCCCAAGACAAGGCGAGCCGGCGTTTAAGCCCGAGCAGGAGATCACACATACGTTCCAAGCGGAGCCTAAGACTGTTGGCTGGTTCAAGAGCGGTCTGGGCATCGTCGTCACCCTCGCTCCGTGGGGATTGCTCTTTGGCCTGGTGAGTTCGCACTCAATGCCTCATCCCGAAATCAGTATGATCAGTTGCTGACTGGTGTAAATGCAGCTGGGCAACGTCTACCCCTCGCTCAACTTCAAAGCTCCCCCTACATCCTCTTACGTCTTCCTCTTGGTCCTCGCTGCCATCGAGACACTCATCTTCGTATACTGGGTCGGACTCAAGCTCTACCAGGTAAGTAATCAGGAGTAGCCATAACATGCCTCGTTTCGCAACGTCAGTCATCAGTATTGACAAGCCCTCCTTCACAGCTCCTCCCTGCCTTCCTGGGCTTGTCTGCCATAGCAGCTTACACTGGACTGGTGGCTCTGCGCGAACTTCGAGTGAGAAGACTGAAAGCGGGCGGTGCACCTTGATGCGCTGTACGGCGAGCGGGCGAGAGCTAGACTGTTTCAGAAAGCAGAGAAGTAGAGATCAAAATGTCATGCAATGCGTAAGAACAGTACAGATGTGTATGATGATACTTGCAAGTTCGAAGCCTCGTACCGAAGAAAATCAAACACGTGCAGAAGTGGACTACCACATAGCTGCTGAGTTCCAGAACAAGCGCTGTCGACCACCCCATCATCGCGTGTCACCGCGTTCCTTCTATAGATCTGTCCACATGACACAGTATCGCCCCTTTCGGCTCTCGTCGAGGTAAGTTAGTCACACCAGCAATCCATCTTCATCTTCTAGCCATCTTGTTCACCATGGCCACAGCCATTGCAGATCTGCATCTGCTTCTGCATCTGCATCTGCGTCCAATTGTAAACCGAGAATCGCCGAGAGCGGATAAATACAGCGGGGCGAGACTATCATTTACGTAAGAGCGTACCGTGACTGTACCCTGAATCTCTCTTGCACCTTTCTTAGTTTGGAAAAAACTAGGCTCGCGCGTCATTCCCCTCTTCCCTGCCCTCCTCCTCCTGCTTGCTGCTTGCTGCTTGCTGCTGCTTGCTTCCCCCGCCTGGCGCCTGACGCCTCATCACCCAAACCTCTTTGCCCCACCGCCGGCTGTCTTTGATTACTTACTTTGTTACTCTTGTTTGCTGAACAGAGTACTTCATATTCCAACTTCCTCTCAACAACAAAACCCATCTCATCCCAGCTATCACCACTCTCTTTCAACCACACCTCACCCCTCGACTCACAATCACGTCAAAATGGCCACTTTAGCTGAACCAAAGAAGGACGCTCAGTCCGCCCGTCAAAGGGGGCACTCTGCCATCGTACGTCTCTTTCCTCATCAAACGGCATTAGCTGGAGTACAGCTCCGCTGTTGTTGCATGTCGCCTTCTAACGACTTGATCTCTATCCACCACTGCACCGGTGCTGACTGCATGTTACCTCCTTTGCCCGATTCTCGTTATGAATTCTCGACTCTCGTCGCTACACGCGTCTCGCTCCATACACAGGACTTCAAATCCGCTACCACCGGCGTCGCGGCCAAGACGATGCGCAATGAGCTCAACCAGATGGTCGCTGGCGAGACTGACCCTGCCAAGAAGAAGGTGAGTCTTCCATCTGCCTTTTCATAGCTCGCTCCATCTGCGCGGCAATCCGGCGTGGTTGTACCGGACCCGCGCACCACCATATCCTCGACGCGTAAAAGGCTGGAGCTGACGCGACATTCCACTCGATCGTAGATCTTCGAGGCGGAGATGCAGTCTTTCTTCATCCTCTTCAACCGATTCCTCACCGAGCGCGCCAAGGGCGAGAAGCTGTAAGTTCCCTCTACATTTGATTTTTCATACCACACACGTTTGTTCCGGCCCCGCACTCGAACTTAAACACCTCCGCGTCTCGGAACCGCTGTGCTAATCCATATTTCACGCTACAGCGATTGGGAGAAGATCAACCCCCCTCAGCCTGAACAAGTCCGCGCCTACAAGGTGCTCGACAATGTCGACCCCTCCATCCTCAACAAGCTCGCTGTCCTCAAGCTCAACGGTGGTCTCGGTACTACCATGGGCTGTGTTGGACCCAAGTCCATCATCGAAGTCAGGGATGGCATGACCTTCTTGGACTTGAGTGTCAGGCAAATTGAGGTGAGCTCTAGTCATTTTGACCCCAATGCAAAGAGCTGACAATGAACCCCACCTACAGCACCTCAACGAGAAATACAACGTCAACGTCCCCTTCATTCTCATGAACTCGTTCAACACCGACGAGGACACCGCCCGTATCATCCAAAAATACCAAAACCACAACATCAACATTCTCACTTTCAACCAGTCTCGTTACCCCCGTGTCGACAAGGAGTCTTTGCTCCCTGCCCCCAAGAGCGCCGCTGACGACAAGGTTCACTGGTACCCTCCCGGACACGGTGACATCTTTGACGCTTTGAAGTGAGCGAGATTTAACCTATGCGCTGCGCTGGTCGCTGATCATCCTCAATTTAGCAACTCTGGCTTGCTCGAGAAGCTCATTGCTGCTGGCAAGGAGTACATCTTCATCTCCAACGTTGACAACTTGGGTGCCGTCGTCGACCTCAACATCTTCCAGACTGCCATTGACGCTCAGGCCGAGTACGTCATGGAGGTCACCGACAAGACCAAGGCGGATGTCAAGGGTGGTACAATCATCGACTACGAGGGCAAGCCCAGACTTCTTGAGGTCGCTCAGGTCCCCAAAGACCACCTTGACGAGTTCTGCAGCACCAGGAAGTTCAAGATCTGTGAGTGAAAGTCAATGCTGGTGTCGGACATCGACTAATATGACACTTTGCTACCTTCAGTCAACACCAATAACATCTGTGAGTAGCCGACGCCCGACTTCCCTTGGCGTTATGTATATTGACTTGAGATACGCAGGGGCCAACCTTAAGGCTATCAAGCGTGTTATGGATGGAGATGAGTTGAACCTCGAGATCATTGTCAACAACAAGGTGAGAGTTTCTGCGTCAGCATGATCCGAGTGTATACTGACGTTCGTACAGGTCACCGAGAAGGGACAGGCTGTCATTCAGCTCGAGACCGCTATCGGAGCTGCCATCAAGGTAAGCTGAATTAGCAGTATCGTTGTGAACCCGTGCTGACTCCCGTCAAAGCACTTTGACAGCGCCATCGGTATCAACGTCCCACGATCACGATTCTTGCCCGTGAAGTCTTGCTCAGATCTGTTGTTGATCAAGTCCAAGCTTTACAACCTTGAGCACGGTGTCCTTTCCATGGACAAGTCACGAGAGTTCGGCGGTACCCCTGTTGTCAAGCTCGGCGACGAGTTCAAGAAGGTTGCTGTGAGTGACAGTACCGCAGTGGCAGAAGATGTATGCTGACGTTCTGATGATCGATGCAGAACTTCGAGAAGCGATTCAAGAGCATCCCCAACATCACCGAGCTCGACCATCTCACCGTCTCCGGTGATGTCTCTTTCGGCAAGGGCGTTCGTCTGGCTGGTACCTGCATCATCGTTGCTACCGAGGGCAACAAGATCATGATCCCCGACGGAACCAACCTCGAGAACAAGCTTATCACCGGTAACTTGTCCATCATTGACCACTAGACTGGGATTGGTGCAGTTTGGGTATGCGATAGGGGAGGGCTCGGGATGAGTGCCTGAGGACGAACCTCTGCGGAAGGAGTTTTGGCGGATGAAACGGGTTTGAGCGTTTGTCTTTTGTTCGTACGCAGACTTGAGATCAGCGTATTCGCCTTTGTATAAAGCTTTGAAACAAAGTCAATGCATAATTATCATATCGACGATAGTGCGCGGAGATGCGGACCAGGGCTTTCTTCAGCTCGGGGACCAAATTGAAGAGCTCATTGTTCTGGTTTCAGCCCGGTCATACTTGTGCAAGGTGCAGCGAGACGGTCAATGTTTGTTCTTCAGCCCGTGGCTAGAGTGGACTGCATGTATACTTCATCTCTTCATGTGTCAATCGATTAATCCTCTGTCACTATAGCTACTTGTACTAAATGGCCGCCTCTGACACGTCAATCGACTAGTCAGACGTTCTAAGCCTCTGAACATCCTGCCCCTCGCCGCTTCCTACTCCACGCGTCGATCCCATCTCTGATACTCTCCAACGCCTCCCTCTCTCCGCTGCACAGCCTGTTGCTCGCTGAAAAGGCCGTACGAACGCTTAACGCCTTGCCTGAGCATTCTGTGCGCCAGGGCCAGCCGCACCTGCGCCGGCAGCCGGTGCACCGCCAGGAGCGGTGGGACCAAGTAGCGGTACGCCGCCCCAAGTAGTGATAACGCGCTTGATCGTTGTCCAGACGTTGAGGATCGGTCCGCCTCTGCTCGTCGCAAAGTTGTCGATGCGGGACGAGACGCTGTTGACTGCGTCGCGGGTAAAGGCTGAGGCATGGTATCGCAGGCGGATAAAGTGGACGAGGAACAACGGGATGAGGAAGGGTGTGCGGAAGCTGCACGCAGTGCATGTGTCAGCTCAATGACCTTTCAAAGTGATTATCGTTCGCCGAGTATAGCGCAAGAGACTCACGTCACAACGCCCAGAACGAGTCTAGCGAGAATGAGCAACTCGGCATACGCGACGAAGCGCATGGCAGAATCGTAGTTGACCTTGACCCAAATCTGGATCTGGCGAGAGATGTTGTCCAACGCGGCAGGAGGTCGCGCTTGCGCTTGTCCACCAGCGGCACCGGCGGGTGCAGCGGGGCGTCTGTGATTGGCGAAGCGGAAAGTGCACATGTCAGTTGGGTTTGTAAGGTTGAGGGGTATGAGAGGGGTACGTACGGGACGAACTTGGGGATGAGGTTGGTACGCAGGAAGGTCAGGCAGTGGAACAACGAGAACGTCGCGAATGGCACGATGGACACTGTGTAAATATACGTCAGCTAATAAGCCCAGAAGACGAGATTTCTATTTGTTACAGATTGATACAGTCTGGGTGAAACTCCGGCGACTCACGGTTGATAGGCCTGGCGAACCACCAGAACACGGCCAAAATGGCGTACTGGACATTCTCATCGACGATCGCCCTTCGGACCCACGCTTGGTTCAACTGGGGTCTGCCGAGCGATTTGTATACTACGATAGAGTACGAGAGGAGGGCGCCGGTGTACGCCAGGCGGTAGGTCTTGAGTGGTGTTCCGCGGAAGAGCACAGTCTGGAGCAGGATGTACGCTGGTGCACGGAACGCAGAATATGTCAGTCACTCAGCAAGACAATAAGCATGATGAAGGGGGACTGGAGTAGTGGGATGGATGTCACACGAGTTGGGTTGATCAAAACGAACTACTCACCCGAACTGAGGAGGACGATCCCATGGCCTAGTGCCCAGAGATAGTGCGGGTCGACAGGAGCCATCGTTGCGTATCAGAAGTACTCTAGGGTGCTACTCGTGAAGAAGTGGTCGATGATCAACTTGAAGCACGTTGAAGAGTCAAGACGACTGATGCAGGTTGAAAGAGTGGAAAAGCGGTGACGAGGTGAATATATCAGATACAGATACTCTGGTGCAGATAGATACGTCACTTTGGCATCACTCGCCGTAGTATCACGTATAACGAGAGGAAGTACACGTGGCACTGGTTGTATATACACTGATAGTGGCACTTGCATCAGGAGGAGAGCGGGAAAATCCTGGTATGTTCCATTGCATCTCGCAGTCGAGTGTGGCACAGAGGACCAGGATGAGCAATGTGCATAGTCGAGT
This sequence comes from Cryptococcus sp. GC_Crypt_5, assembly GCA_026538355.1. Classification (NCBI taxonomy): domain Eukaryota; kingdom Fungi; phylum Basidiomycota; class Tremellomycetes; order Tremellales; family Cryptococcaceae; genus Cryptococcus; species Cryptococcus sp. GC_Crypt_5. The sequence continues at coordinate 75,664 of JALPBZ010000076.1, forward strand.
GTCGGAGCGAGCAGTGTGAGGCAGAGCGACAATCCTTTGTGCATGAACACTACTGATAACTGATAACCTCTGCAGCCGGATGTTGAACGACTCGATCTACAGCATCACTGACAATCACTGGCTCACGCGCGAAACAGAGCCCGGCCCATCAGTAGTTTCAGCCCAATCATCCAATCCCATCAACCCCCTTATTGTACCTGTCAAAGCACGGACCGCTAGCCCCCATCAAACTTCAACGACGCGCTCTTCTCCCTCTGGACAGCCAGCGGTGTGAACGCACAGATCTTGTTGGTTATTGACGTCACTCGTCGGCTGACATCCTTTGACGAGCGAGGAAGCGGGAAGCGGTGGCTGAAACGAACAGTGTGATGATATACTGGACAATGGGGAGTCGATCGAAACGTCATTGATCTGCGCTCAGATCACCAACACAACGGAAAAAGGAAGTGTAGCAAATAATGTGTATATATAGACGCTTCTTCGTCACTCATCCCCTCTTTCCCACTATCCATCTCTTTCACTCCTTCCCATACTTATTCTTTCAACACACCTACATCCCACTCATAACGCACGATGGCGTACCGCACTCGTACCTCTCCCAGGTCACTCAGCATTGCTGCCACGCTCGTTTTTGTGAGTTCCTTCTATGACAGAACCGCGGTCGCACGAGGATACTGATCCAAGCCAAACTCTTCTTCCTTCCGTTGCTCGATGGTCGAATACGTGTCCAGATCGCAACCCTCTTCTTCTGGCTCGCAGCGTTCTCCGCTCCTTACATCAAGCGTATCTTTTACATACACACGCGGGAGGATAATGTTAACGTGAGTCGTTTCCTCAACGCCCATGAGCCGCCTGTCCGACAACTGAGCTGATATGTGGGAAAGTTTGGCAACTTTGGCTGGTGCGCTGGTGCGTCTCTAAACGGCTTGGCCAAGTGGAGCTGCTATCGCCACGTTGGGTTCGTATGCGCTCGTCTCAGCTCTCGCGCTCCGATCCTTTGGGGCACCAAGCTGATATATTGCAGCTACGCCTTCAAGCCGTGGATCCCTGGCACAACTCATACTACAGGCGCATTGCTCCTCGTAGCGCTCACTGCGGCGTTCGGTACCCTTGCGTTCTTCTGTCTGCTCCACTCTGCCTCTGATCTCCGTTCGGGACTTGGTAGCTTCATCTTAACTGTGAGTTGATACGTGTCGCACCGTCAATAATTGTGGTCAGCATGACTGACAGTTCGACTTATCTTTCCCTGTACTTGTACTTGATCTTTGCTGCTTGATTCATTCGCTATCGCTATTACTGCCTGACACGATTCCCTGCCCCCACCTTACCCGACCTGTTCAGCTCCTCACAACCCTTCTCGCAACCATCTCATTCCTCCTAGTCGTCATCATCTTCGGTGTGGCGCACCACCGCTTCTCCCGCGACTCACTCGACCCGCACTACGGCGCGGCCTTCGTCCTCGTCATTATCGGCTGGTTACTCTACCTGCTCTCCATCCCGTTCGTGATCCTCGGTTGGTTCCGAGAGAGGCATTACAGGAACACCGCTCCCGGCGCTTTCACCCCTAGGGAGGTGCAGGGTGTTCAGGCTTGAGCGGATGTTGCTGGAGTAGGACGAGATATCGAGGGTGCGCTAGCGATTTCGTTGTGTATACTTGTGACGAGAGGACTGAATGCTTTCATTACAAAAAGTTATAATTATTCCTTAATGACCTGAAGAAACACGACCGTGTCAGACGTGCAGGCGAGGTGTGTCAGTCATGCCTGAGATAGGCGAGGACGTTTATACCTGTCATTAGTAATGCATAGTGTTTACACCTGCTATAGCGATGCGAATGGTTTATTGCTCAATCGGTATCAGCTTGTTATGACACGCCCGTTCTCTCATCACACATGACTTGTCCATGGTTCTGATGCATGCCTTTCGTAAGCTTCCTATGTCCATCTGGGTCAGGCCTATCTTGACCTAATCATCTCCATTATCCTTGCTCTCCCTGGCGGACCAGTCCAGATAGCTTCCCTCGTAGTTCCTGACGTTGGGATAACCCCTCTCGCCAGCGAGCGAAGCGGCGTTTGCGGAGCGTTTGCCTGAGCGACAGAAGAAGATGATGTTTTGGTCGTAGGTGGGTTTGGGGAATGCGAATTCCTGAGACGGATGTCGCATTGTCAGCAATATGATCTCCGGATCAGAGACTCCAGAGCAGGTATAGTGTATGCCTATGTATCTGTGGTTTCTGTGGAGTGAGATAGGTGCTCACCCGCTGGAAGTCGCCCGCGTTGAAATCCTTGTTCAGCGCATCCTTCAACCTCGATAAAGGCAGATTAACAGCCGAGGGGATCGAGCCAAGGGCGACCTCGTCCGGCTCGCGCACGTCGACGACGAGGACCTCCTGAAAGCATCATTGAAGTGTTAGCTGGTGCTTATGAGCAGACTATATCTTGTGGATGACGAGCGTAAAGCAAGTGATGTCTTGGAAAATCATATATATAATGACGAAAGAACTTTGCTACAAGCTCATGGCGAAGTACTCACGTCAGTGGGCTGCTGAGTGAGCGGCTTGAGCTCGTCGTATTTGACAAGCGGATTCTTGGCCCATGCGCTACGTGCAACTTTGAAGTTGATGCGCGAGTACGAGATTCGGGTCAAGGGAGAAGTGGTCAAGGTGCGTGCGGCTCCGGCTCCGGAGCGCACTTGTGATTGCGCTTGGGCCGCGACGATGGGAGCTCGTTGGAGAGAGCGTGCTGCGGGGGCGACGAAGCGGGAGGCGAGGGTTCGGGCGGACATTGTGAGGCTTGTTGGTGATGTGTGTAATGGTCGTTGGTATGGCTGTAGAAGAGCATATGTGTCCTGTAGCTGTATGACTACCGCTGCATGCCGCCATGCACTGTCACTGTCGTCACGGTCGATCACGTGCTGGCGCTACGACTGTTATCCGAGCTTATAGTGGAATAGGGGGTGATATAGAATGCCACGTCATGCAGCGTTACGTTTGAAATCGCTACAGGCTCTTCTGACTTTTTCAGAGAGATCACTCGATAATACGCTATACTCAAATACAGTGAAATCGGCATTGACATCTACTGCCAGACGCACATCCATCTTATAGCGCTTCGTCTCGCCAAGCACTTAACGAGGAGGAACAACGGCACGATGAACGGTTCCGCCACCGCCCTCTCACCGCGGGTCCTCTCGCTCTCCCCGGCGTTAGCACGCCGAGTAGCTTTAGCCCGCCGACACCTCCCTACCAATCCCACCAACCCTACCAACTCTACGACCTCGCGATGCCTAACAACTTCATCTCCTCTCCTCGCCAGCAAACCCCGAGCGACGTCTATACCGCCCCTCACAGCCCTGTCAGCGCTTCTGTCGAGATTGTCTCTGCCCCCTTCGGCGACATTGCATCCGGCACTGCTCGCGTGCCTCACTCACCCGTCTTACGTCGCTGCGAGCGAAGCTGAGGGCGAGGGCGAGACGCCAGAACTTGAGATAGTCTCTGAAGGAGGCGCATCCTCGTCTTCCGCTATTACTCCCGAACTGGCCGAAGGGGAAAACAACGAAGTTTTAGCTGCTCTGGGTAACTCGCTCTTAGGTCTATTCGCCTCTGAGCATCTATCGGCACTATACCCCTTACTGCCAACATCAGCATTATCGTCCGCCATCACGGCGTATGTCGGCCCGGCATCGTGTTTGTCCATAGCGCGAGAACTGGGCGTGAGCGTCCAAGGCGGCGGGAACAGCGGTGTCGTAGGCCAAGGAGCGGGGAGTCAGTCCGCCGGCGTGCCCGTGCGGTGGAGCAGGATCAACATTGCCGAGAAGTACTGGGAAGAGAAGAAGGGCAGGATACACACCCAGAGAGATCAGCCGGAGACTGTGCCTGTGGCCAGAAGGTTTCAGAAGTTTGCACCGAAAGCTGCATCGTCAGAGGACGGTGCCGCTTCAGTGGACGTGGACGCGGAGACAGGCGTCGAGAGGGGAGATCGGAGACGGAAGAAGGACACGTTTGAGAACGTCATTGCGGACACTGTGCGCGCGTTCGTCGGTCTCATCTACCAAGAGCAGGTGCGTTGGTGTTGGTCTCATTCTACTCCACTCTGATTACTATTGATTACGAGTGCACCGCTGATACGCTATGCGCTACTCCACAGGGCATCCACGCCGCTCGAGCATTCACCCACGCCCACTTCCTCTCGCGCGCACTGGACTTATCGACCCTGATCACGCCGAAAAACCCTATGCACATGCTCACTTCAGTCGTGCAGAAGCACCTCTCTGATGCGGGCGTTCCCATATCCGCGAACCAGGGCATGATCGAGTCGCGCATACTGGCGTCGACTGGAGTCGCCAGTCAATCGCCGTTATTCCTCATTGGCCTCTTCCTCCCTTCGGGCATCAAGCTGGCCGAGGGACACGGCTCGAGCAAAGCCATGGCCCAGCATCGCGCAGCGGTCAACGCCCTCCAGTCCCTCTTCCTAGTCCGCGGCGACCAGCCCTCTGCCCTCGCTTCCCTCGGTATCCCATCGCGCGGCTCAAATAGCGCCGTTGGACCATTCGGCCAAGGCCTTCCCACCTCCGCTCACGCTTCCAGGTTATTCGACGAGGCACACCTCGTCAGCAGCACAGAAGAGGAGACGGCATACGTCGGAGTGGAGTGGGGTGGGAAAGATGTCGTTGCCCAAAGCGCAAATATGAATGCGCGGAAACGTAGAGTGTAGAAGAAGCAGTGCAGATAGACACTCTCGTACTTTATCTACCCACCGCATCACTCGCATTACTCGCATGTACATTTTGGCATACATCTCGTTTAAAGAGCATGCTGTGCCGAAGCTCAGCAGGTTGTGGTCCATCAGCACAAGCATTTACCTCGAGGTGCGCACGACTTTCAGTAAGCATGGCACGTATAGTGCATCAGAAGCAGAACTCGTCAATCGAAAAGTCGTCATATGTCACAGGTCAAGCTACGAGATCAATAGAGTAAACGACAAGGGCGAAATATGTGTGCGGTAATAATGAATGAATGTAGGTAGTGGTACACAAGGAAAATAAGCGGGCCATATCATCTAGCGTCGTCCTCGTCGTCGCCTTCGTTCCGGTTCTTCCTCCCGAAGTCTAATGTCATCTTGATCAATCCAAACGCAATCATCACATCATAACGCAATTGCCGCTCTTCTTCGCTTTGCCGATACGACGGTTAGGGTTGACTGTAACGGCAAGCGCATAGTCAGCGGCCAGAGAGGACACCATCGCCCGAACACACTCACGAACTGTCCGAATTGCCTCATCGAATACGGCTTTGAGGTTCTTCTGAGTCAATGCGGAGCACTCAAGATACTAAGGAGGGACCAGTTAGCCATTGCTGTAGCTATTGTATCGGCTCTCGACTTCACTAACCTTAGCCGCCTTGATGTCGCCTGACATCGAAGAGCCCTGAAAGATCGATGAATGCGCATGTCAGCTCGTCCAGATGGGACTGCCAACCACGCTAAGTAGCGCGGTCAACTAAAGATCATACGCACTTGAGAGTACTGGATAGGGTTCTGTCTCCTCTCTCTCAATTTCTCAATCTGCATGGGGTCCTCTCGCAAATCGAGCTTGGTGCCGACGAGGATGATCGGTGTACCAGGAGCTGACGAGACAGAGCGTGTCAGCTACCGCAGTACATGAAGAGACGGCAGCTGGCTCACAATGATGTTGGATCTCAGGCCACCACTGAGTGTGTCAGATTCGCTGTCAGCTTCACCGTAACATATATTCCAACTCCAACCCACCTTCGTTCTAACATTCTCAAAGGAAGCTGGGGAGACGAGGGAGAAGCAAAGAAGGAAAACGTCTGTTTGAGGGTATGATAGCGGGCGAAGACGACTGAGGGAAGGCAAGATAATCAATCATCAGTGTTCCGATCAGGCTTTTGCAGCATATTCGATGTTCTCACTCGTAATCCTCTTGACCGGCGGTGTCCCATAGTCCTAAAGATACAGTCATACCATCGACGTTGACTTGACTTGAATAGTTGTCGAACACGGTTGGAACGTACTCGCCGGGAAAGGCGTTGGTAGTGTACGAAATGAGGAGGCATGTCTATGGGAGCGCGAACACATCAGTTGCCGCGCTGTGGGATTCTAAGGTGATGCGTAATTGCTTACCTTGCCAACTGCACCATCACCGACCACGACGCCTGCCAGGATACACGAGGATCAATAGGTGCTATGGAGATCCTTGTAACAGCGAGACATCAACTCACACTTGATGTTTCGAGTGGCTGCCATCCTGCACCCTGGTTCAACGATTCAGTGATCGACGGGAGCGGAGAATCCTCTGATGACGCCTGGGAGCCGCAGCTAGATCAGCAAATTGTCAGTGTGTGCTCGGTGGCTACGACGAGATCATTGTGTGTGGAGATGAAGGAAGAAATGTGATTTAAGACGGGGCTGGTCCTGTTCGACGTGAACTGTGATTCCACATGCCAAAAGCTGCCAGTCGCGAGAGCAGAAGTAGAATGCACAAAGGGCTCTAGGTACGATGCAGGGAGGACTCACGCCGCTGATCAATGTCTTTGACAACGAGTACTCTGGTAAAGACTGATGGGTATCACCACGCCTATCCTTCCTTGACGAATGCAGCCGAGACCGGCGAGACGCGGCAGATGGGAGTGATGGGGGGCACGTGAGGATACCAGATACTAGTCGTCGATGCTAGAAATCGAATGCTTGATGAGTATATTGATGTACTGATGCAGAGAGGAGAGAAAGGATGAAAGGGTTGTTTGTGTTTATGCAATGTAAGCTGAAGGAAGGAAGCAAGGAATGGGTCAGTGCGCAAATCAAATCCAATAGCAGGGAGTAGGAGTAAGCCTGGCACACAGTGTCACATTGTCCGTCATAGTTACTCTGCCGCGTAGAGCCAAGGAGCAGATTGAGTCTGAAACCTGAAACGCGACTGGACAACTCAATGTGGCAAGTGGCAAGTGGCACTTTGGCTCTCTTGGTTCCTGAACAAGTTGGGTGAAGAGGGTGTGGAATGACAGTTTTGAAGTATATATAGAAAGTATCAACTGTATGTTCATGTGGCTCGTGCGAGCGAGAACATATATCGTCGTCTGATCAGCTCGCGACTGATAGCGGGAGCGTTTCATCCACCCTCGTTCAAGCGGGAAGACTTCTTCACGTCCCGCAGCCCAACTCACGCGGAAAGGGGCACGCCTAGTAACTTCGGAAAACGCGAATAGGCTTGCACTGGTGATCAAAGCCACAGCCTTATTCGCCTACAGTGCTCTTCGATTCTGTGCCCGTCGGCGTCCATCTGCTCATGCATTGCTTTAGTCCGGCATAGCAAAGCATTACGTGCGTTGCACCGTCATGTATCGGCGCCCGGATGCGTGATGGCTTAGGGAGTGTCGATGTCGTAAGCAAGCGGGAGTCGAAGTAGGGCAAGGCAGAAAGGAACCGATTGCAGAGTGACAACTTATTCCGACGGCACATTGCCTCGCTGGCTTCGCTATGCGTCGCACTGGTTTTGTTACATGTAGCTCTACTCGCGAGATTCAGTCAGGATACTTCGGGACGTCAGTTGTCCGTGACCTTCGCTTGCAGCTGTGTGTGACTGTAGCGGTTGCTCACGCTTGGCCAATGTCCTCCCGGGAGTGCAGACGGGCGAACGCATGGCGAGCATGACGACTACCTAACCGAGCGACCTGATATCCTCGGTGTGGTGGAAAAATAGTCGGGCGAGTAGAGAACGAACCAATTAACAATTGTGCATGTACGACTAGACCATGCCATTCGTCATCATGCATCTGGCTCTTCGCAAGTCAGTAGACGGATTCGCAAGGCGGTACGTAATACTTAAGCATGTAAATCACGTCCGTGGGTCCTCGGGGACGGCTTCGTATGGGGCAGAGTGGCGGACCGTCGGCTCCGGAACCGTTCGCGACCGGTGTGCGTGCCGTGCGGGACAACGAGGAGAAGCACGTCAGCACGTCAGCACGTCAGCTCATCAGCTAAAAAATGACGCGCAAAAGACGCCAACTGACCTCATCATGCCTTCCTTGCGTAAATATAATTGGGCCATTGCCATAGAACAGGTCACCTCGGCACGGTCAGGTTTCCATTGAGCTAAGCGTGATCGCCCGGCACGCTTCTGCTTGCGTCAGTGACAGAGCCTTCACACGCTTTCACGTAGGGAGATGTGCCGAAAAGGCCAACCGCCACACCCTCCATTTTTCTTTTTTGACCTGTCGTTCCTGGCGCCAGAACCCCTTTGTGCCAGTTTTCAGGAATACAGAATCCCAACGGGTGTCTCGCGCGTCCTGGTCAATTGGAACGCTACCCGCTGTCTACCTTTCGCTCGCCGCGCTCACCGCGCACAACCATACTTGCAGGGTCATTGCAGCAGCCCCCCGGGACCCACAAGTCCGGTAGATGGTACGATGTCGTCACGGCAGTTTTAATTCTGCATGCTTCTCATGAACGGAAAAGGAACGGGGGACATGGGCATTCGGATCCTAATTCGTTGGTCGCAACACGGTTGACTTGGTCATAGATCTGCAGTTCGCGGTTGGTTGTACTGTGCGGTACTCGGAGCAGTGGTACTCCCCGGTTCCGAGCCTGTTGCACGTTGCGTTGCGCCTCCTGCTGCCCGATCCCCACGGCGGGACGCAGCAATCGCCGGCACTCCACATTCGTGATGTCGGAGAGGCCTCATCCGTCGTGGTTGAACCCGTTTGCACGTCATGGTCGTGGTCACGATGTTCACATCTTTTGGACTGATGTGGTCGGAGACTTCTTTGGGGGAAGGTCGAAATGGAGACCTGTCATTAATTCTCACGCTCTACATGTGACTGCAGAGCACCGACTGCGGCGTCTTGCACGCCCTGTACACAAGCATGGCTCCTTGCACGGAAGTGGCCGTCGCACTTGGCCAGTAGTAGTGTGCTCGTTCTCGAACTCCGCTTATGACTAATGCGTGCCTTGTGCTAAAACGACTGATTATCAAGTGTCAGCTAGTTTATATTGCATAGACTTCAGCGATAATCTACTTGGTTGCTTGTCATTTGCGCTATAGTCAGCAGCATATAGCGGTGGACGAGAGATGCAATCGAGCTAAGGGCGGGCAAAGCATGCGGTAGATCCAAGTTACTTTAGCTAATTGTTCGCCAAGGACCGAGGCTGAATCGTTGATCGTTATTCGCTAACGTAGCGCTCCCGGCCGCATTGCTGTCTTGCTCGCATTAGACGTAGGCGTTCAAGACCTCAACGGTATGATGTACGTATTGTACGTACACTTTACCGATCTATCTATAGGTGACCCTGGGACGGTGAGTATGAAGCCTCGACCCGTACTCCCCTCCACACCGTATTATGTGCATGTGTAATTCCACCCAGAGGACATACTAGAGTACTAGTACAATGTCGATGTAGCATGTACGAAGTATTCCAGGTATATGCATGTCGCACTCTGCGGTACCTCTCGCTCTAGCTTTGACTTTCCGGTCGAATCGGAACGGCTGGGATTTCAGCAACAGCAACTCTTGCAGAGACAGACAGTCCGCAACAACACCCTTAGCTTAGCTGATAATCCTTAGTCCCTCGATTTTATGGTCCAGTTCCCCTTTTCGACCTTTGACCTTTGATCCACACTATCTGTCCGGGCCACCCTCGCCTTATTGTATAGTACTCGCTCTCTCTCTCTCTCTCGCTCCGTTCCCTCGCTCTGGGCTGTGCGCTTCTGTCAACTTGACAGCAGATTATCCTGTACATACCACTCGTTTCACCTGTTACCTGTCCGCAGGCCCACTTCCCTTAAACCCCCGCAACAACTTGCTACGACGTCAAAAAGCTGCTCAGAGAGCGGCACAAATCCAGCCTAATTCATTCACATTCCAACTATTCAGACAGTCCAATTCCAGTAGTAGTGTTCAGAGATCAAACGCGAACGCGACAGCAAAGAACAGCCAAGCCCAAAAGCGAGGACCCTTGGTGGATCTTGATTCAGTCCGCCCCTCTTCGGCACAATCGGCCGCTTCGGCGTCGGCGCGTTGTCCGCTTCATGCCTCGCGCTACAAGCGCATTAGACAGCAATCAAATCCTGCGTATCGATGCTGGAGAGTGACACGAGGACCTCTGCTCATCTCGCTTGGCCCATCAATCAGGTGAGTCTTGTGTGTTCAGCTGTCTATCTCCCACCTCAAATTTGGGGTACAGATACTACTCTTCGCACTTTACATCTCGTCCTCGTGTGCCCTTGCTTCTGTGCCTATCTTCTGTAATGCCCCAGAGGATTTCGCTGATCATCGCTATGATCACCAAACACCTCTTATAGTCATGGTGCCAAACGACTTCTTCCGAACTCCTCCTCTATCCTCGTCATCTCGCGGCACCCTCCCTACTCACATGTCTGTCCATCCGAACCATTACGAACCAGATCCGACACATGCGGCCATGTACATAGCGTCGACTCATCATGGCATCCCACTCCCACAACCACCGCCTCATCATCTCCCTCATTTCCCTCCAGATCGCGCCTCCGTCGCAAACCTCGCGCCAGCTCCTGATTCTCCGACGTCAGCAAATTACCTTCCAAGCCTTCAGGTGACCCACCCGACTCCGACTAAAGGGAAGAAATTCCGTAGGAAAAGCGCTGGAGCAGTAAGCGCTTCTAGCGATAATATGGATCTGTCCAGTCCCAGCGGACAAACGCAACTCCTGCCTGTATCGCAAGGCGTCAACGGCCTGGACGTCACAGTGGAGCCTTTACCTGTCGCTCTCGCCATTCCCAATGCCAGCCGTCGCGCCCGATCCACCCACTCATTCGATGACGAAGAGGAAGACGAAGGAGAAGATAGTGATTCGGACAAGAGAAGAGAGCAGCTCGCGGAGAAACAAGCGCGAGCACGGGAGAAAGGCAGAGAGCGGCAGAGGCGGAAGCGGGAAAGGGATAAGAAGGCCAAAGAAGTGAGCAGCTGCTGGATTGCGTGCTCTGCTGTCAACAAATACTTACGATCCATGACAGAACGCCAAGCTTTCTCCCGTCTATCCGCATTCCCACACTCTCACGGCACATACACCGATTCCAAACCGAGAGCCGGTGTCCGGTCTCACTACCTCGATGCCCTTATCGATCTCAGCGCCGTCTTCGTCCTCCTCGTCTCATTCTTCCTTGCCAGCATTGGGTTTCTCCGTCTCCCCAGCGCAAACATTCATGCTTTCCACCGCAACGACATCTACGTCAGGCTCCTCTACTCCGAGCACTCTCTTTTCGCCATCTGCCTCGACACCAGGCATAGGAAGCGGCCCCGATGGTGGCTTGACGACCCATTTCTGGGGCACAGAGAGCTCTTCTTCTGCATTCTCCCTCCTCGATCTCCCCACGGTGCGCAATGCAGGAAAGCGCTCAGGAAGGATAAGAGCCAGAGCTGCTTCCAGCAGTGTTCCTGGACTCGCAATCGCTCGGAAGACCGCCTCTTCTACAGTGCCCTTCCTTACAGCTCCACCTAGTGCTGATGCAGTCAACGGCACCCATCCTGCCAAGCGTCGCAGGTCCGAGCCTAAACAAGGGTTTGTCACGTTCGCTCACAGCGCGCCCCTTGGTCTTGGAGTCAGCATGGGGAACGAAAGTTTGTCGAATCCCTGGCAAAATGTCATTGTTGAAGAACGACCGCGGCCACGCCGCACTGCGTCGGATGGTGTTGTCTTGTCCGGAGAGAACCATCGTGATTGGTCGCGCTCGCCTACCCCTCCGCCGGTGCCAACGCTGCCGAGAGAGTTCCGCCGACTTTCCGAGATGGATCTGGATCTGGCGGTGGCCCCGACACCATCACCGTCGACCCAGGGACAATTCTTCGCCACGCTGCTCACGTCTGCTCTGAACAACAGCAATGACAACGATAAAAGAGTCTTGAAGGAACACCTGGGTCTGGGTCAGGAGGAGATCGGGAGCATGAAGGAAGGCTTGGCAGGGTTCTATGATCGATGGATGTTGGAAGGGAGAATGAGCAAAATCAGCTTGGGGCCCGACACGTCCGGCCCATCGAATCATGTAGGTGACAGGCTTTCTTCATCGCGGGCAATCGCTGACCAGTCCCCAAAGGCTTCCTCCTCAACCCCTACTCCTGCCGCGACGCAGGGTCGCACGGGGACCGGCCAGCGGTCGCCAGAGCGTAGCACTACCATCGACGCAAATGCCCTTTTCACGCCCGCGTCCCAATCCTCCGCTCGACACAAGGAAAGAGGGCATCACGCCTCAACCGCGACGGTCAGCCATCAGCTCTTCGAGTCACCGCTCGCTGCGCAAACGCAAGCGCAATCGCAGACACACACTCGTCAGCGATCGCTGTCGTCCGCCTCGATGATGGCGAGAGGGCTACGCATCAATGCGCAGCGAAGTAATGGGTCACAAGATGTTCATTCACCCAATACCCCAACATCCGCGCATGGCACCATGCAGCTGCCGAACACAGCCAACTACAGCAATCCGCAATCTGATGATACCGCTTCTCCCATCAACTCATCTTTACAAACGCCCTCCACAGGCCAGGGCGCATTCCCCATGCAAGACCACCTTTTCGGGATCAACTCGCACTGGCGATCGGCGACAGATCCTACAGGTGCCAGGGCGTATACCACTGTCAATCCCGGACAAATACCTGATGCTACGCCTGAGCATCACGATCAGTGGTCGCAAGGCCAAATACCCAATTCTTGTCCGCCGGGTCATGCTTCGTCACTGGAGAGCCCACTGACGGTAGCGGCGCAATTCAAGTACTCGGACAGCGTACCGATGATGGCCGCTATGAGCATGCCTCCTCCGGCGATGGGACACCGCGGATCAGTAACATCCAGCGGGTATCAACACGAAGCCAGCGGTCGCAATATGGTACCAGACTTTGAGAAGTACAATGGCCAGTCCTCGCATCTCAGGACTCCGAGCGGACAGCGAACAGGCGGCATGCGTAATCTCAACCCCGTGCCATTCACACCCCCAACCCCTCTGCCGGTGAGAGGGCAGAACCACTCGGTGTTCGCAGCTGGTCCCATGACCAGCATGCCATTGCATTTCAATCCCACGTTCACGGCTTTGACGGCTCCCTATCCACAGCACGTGCAATCAAGTTCAGGTCAAGACGTCTCGTACGGCCATCAGCATCAGCATCATCATTCGATATCCGCGCCTCCGTTGAATTACGATATGACACATCAGCAGCATTCGTATCCCACCCAGGACGCTCAGCAGCCACACTCTCGACCGACGGCGCAGTAAAACTCGCTCATGGACGATTATTAGTCATCCTGTTGTTGCAAGACACTCGACCTTCCTCCATTTTCATTTATTTCATTTCACCATCTTGGTTATTTCAAGGTCTCAGACATTCTTGGGTTCACGGACAAACAACATCTTGACGACATTTCACGACACGCATACGACGCATTAATGACACCTGGGGATCACAGGTACCAAAAGAA